>JAUMHN010049703.1:0-27839 GCA_032360265.1 Heliamphora ciliata | reverse complement strand
TTACGTTGTGGTGGCTCCGTATAGAACTTGTCATTATCTAACAAGCCTTAAATGATTCAGGGATTAGATAATGGACATGAGTTTATAGTTGTTACCTTTGTCCTTTGTGGCGGAGTCTGTATGTAAGATTCATTTTCTCTTTCCTCGGTGTGTGATCCGAGTGAAAAAATAACGTTTTGGTTACTGTTTTCTGTAACTGTAAAACGCTATTTGCAATTTTTAAATGCTTGATTTTGTGGATGAAAAACCATTTTGGAGGCTTATGGGAGTCTAATGGGAAAACTTAGAGTTTTATGAAGTAAAACCATTTTCAGTCCCACTATATGATTGCATATCCTACTTTACAGCTTTATAGTCTGTTTCTATTGGGATTCGGCTCATGGTGTGGGATTTTGTTGTAAAACTATTTTCAGGTTTGGAGGTTGATGATCATGAGGAGTTGATCTAGTAGTGCCTGCGGTAGCGAAAGACTTTTATTAGTTTTCCTTTTTGTATGCCTGTTTCTGAAGGCGTGTTTTGTACTCCTCAGGGCGATATATTTATGCATGTTGGAACTGGATATTTTCTATTTATGAGAGCTGCATGTTAGGTATTCTTTGGTTTCAACAGGTGGATTTGATTGCGTGAAAATCTATTTTATATAAAACTGGTGTTTGATGGATTTTCACGTGACCTTGGGTTTTGGGGCGTGACATGATCCCTTACTAGGGTGCCTTCGGTCATGTTTGCATTTATTAGAGATTTCATGGCCATCTGCCTAGCAACACAGTTTTGATCCCCAAATATTTTTTTGAGGTTCATAATCATGTCATAAGCACTATGCATAGACTGATGCTGATATTGCAAAACATTTGACATTGAAGCCAAAACGTAACAGCGAGCCATCTGATCAGCTTTCTACCACTTCTGATGAGCCTGGATTTCCTGTTCGGTCGGCCCCACATCAGGTACCGGTGGATATATCTCAATTAATACAAACTTGTAATCCTCGAAAGTTAAGACAATGTCCAAGTTTCGTTTTCAGTCAGCATAAGTTGATCTCGTAAGTTTATTTTCTTTGAGTATTAAAGCGAGTGGGTTAAAACTTATTGTAATTCTGAGAATCACATAATTAAAAAAATACCGTTAATTATGATGAACAATACTTTGAATTTATTTTAATTTGCTTCCCTCTACCATTTTAAAAGAAATTTACCCGCAGTCTGGTATCCTGTGAATAGCATGCCTCGATAGGAGGACGTCTACTATCCATCGTATGACCAGACTTGTCAATTCTTATTAATTTTACTATCTAGGTAACTGACCCTTCCAAGTAAAAATAAATAGCTGACATTATTTCGGTCCAATATATAATAGCAGTGACTCAATTGAAAAGATACTATTATATACAGTTGAGTGTTAACCATCACCTAATCCCAAATTAATCGCTTCGCAATGAACTCTTCAGATGGAGAAGTGATCCACATTAACAATTATCCAGAATTATCTCTAAAAGAGGTTTGTACTAGCGATACCGCAGTTAATCTGTCCGATGGGAAGGAAGACCTTACTGCCAATACACATGGTTTAATTGCATCGCCTACAAACTGGTGATGGAGACCGCAGAATTTATCTCTGAATAAATTCTCTTTTCCACTTAAATTTTTAAAATATTTTTCAGGGTTATAAAAATTTGTTTAATTAAAATAAATTTATTAATTTTGAAAACTACACGATCTGAAAGAATTAAATATCTTTCCGTGTACATGATTCCAAAGATTTCGATTTGCTAAACCATCTTTTTGTGTTTAAATACGTAACAAATAAAATTTAATAAATGTACAGTTTTTTTTCTTTAGCTTTTTAGTTAAGGTAGTGATTAAAGATATTTATTTATTTCATTTTTTTGTTTCACATTTTTCTAAAAATAATAATTTATTTCGATTAAATATTTTTTCATTTATTTAATTCAAAATCCAAAATTAATTCACACATTTTTTCAAGATATCTGATCTTATGAAAAATCATCTTAAACGTGATATTTTGTAAAAAATAAAATATCTAAAATTTTTCTATTTAATTAAAACTTTAATTAAAAAAATTTAATTTAATTTTTCATTACAAAATATTTTAATTAAAATCAAAATTTTAAATTAATTAAATTAACCGGATAAATAAAACAGATATGTAACATCCACGCAGTTCATATATATATAAATACGATATGTATGTATATCGATTTTATGATCAAAGTGAAACGCTGAAACATTTTAGTCACATGTGAAACGCCGAAAAACTCATATTCGATTCTAGAAAAAACCTTAATCTATTACCGTCAATCCCTGTAATTAAAAAATTAAATATTCATCATACAAACCTATTCAATCAAACATGAATAATAATATGACGATCATAAAATCGAGATTAGAATGCTTGCAAAACTAAGTTAGCACAATTCTAAAACTACCAGGCCCCGATAAATAGTAAACAAAAACAAAACGGCTCTGATAAAAATTGTTAGAGGCAAAACTGCCAAAATGAAGCAATGGAAAACATTATGGACAGAGGGCCCTGGCATATATCGGGTAAGCTTGTTGTGCTTCAAAGATGGAAAAAGTGGTTCTCTTTCACTAAGGAAGCTATTTCCAAAATTCCGATATGGGTTAAACTTCACGACCTCCCTCTAGAGTTTTGGAATTCGCCATGCCTTAGTCATGTAACTAGTGTTCTGGGTATTCCTCTATACCCGAATCGAGCCACCGACTCTAAACAACGAATCTCCTTTGCATAGGTTTGTGTTGAAATTGACGCCGACAAACCGTTGAAACATTCAGTGACAGTCAAGTGTGATGGAGAAACTACTGTGGTGGGGGTGGAATACCATGGTCTTCCCGCGATTTTCTCTCATTGCAGAGCCTTCGGCCATGATACAAAGAAATGCAAATTTGCTAAACCAGTGGTCCAACCTTCTGACTGGATTAAGGTCGGCAAGGGTAAGTAGACTATTGGCGGGATTCAAATTGTTGAGGAGACCCAGCCAGGCCCTTCCTCTTCTAATCTTATACCATGTGAGGTTATGCCGATGAAGGAGAAGGAAGGAGTTACAGCAACCACGGGTAAAGACAATCGGATGGGAGACAGCTCTATGGAAAATGCTCAATCTTCTTAGGAGGAGGAAATAGCGAGTGATGCCAACGGGATTGAGGGTTCTGATGAAGGTATCTCTAAGAAAGAAGCAATTGGGCCTACTCTGATTGATCGGTCCCTGGTAACCAGGAGCAAATCTGTCCAGTTCTGTGAGCAGGTTAGGGTTGAAGGCCAAGGTTCTGAGGTGGAACCCTTAATCCCATTGGAGGACAGTGAACCAGAACAAGTTTCTTCAACTCCCAAGGGCCCTGCTGATCAAGTTTCATCAACTCCTAAGGGCAATGCTGATCGAAAGACCAATAGCAGCAAGAAGAAAAAGAAAAAGGCCTCTCCATGAACCCTTTGTTTATATATGTCTAAAATAATTTCTTGAAATATTAGGGGTCTTAATAGTAGTATTAAGCAACATGAGCTAAATAATTTTGTTAGGAATCACCACCCTAAAATAATGGCTATTAATGAAACCAGGGTAAAAGAAACTAAAGCCAACACTATTTTTGGAAAAATCTAGCCCGGGTGGAAATTTGCTCATAACTATTCTTTGGGAGTTTTGGGTAGATTATGGGTTTGCTGGGACCCTCATTTTGTTAAAGTTTCTGTTCTTGATACTAGGGATCAATGGATTCATAGTAAGGTCGATTTTGTGGAAGAAAATGTTTCTTTCTGGGTCACCTTCGTGTATGGTCTCACCACGCCGGGGGAACGGTGTAGGTTATGGAGTAAGATTAACTCTCTTGCTCTTGGGCTCACTAGTTCTACTTGGTTATTGTTGGGCGATTTCAATGCTGTTAGATACCCTTATGAGCATTTTGGCGGGTGTGACAAGTGGGCTGCCCATATGGATGACTTTAATAAATGTCTGTATGCGGCCGAGCTTGATGACCTTAGATACGGTGGTATCCAATTTACTTGGTCTAACAATAAAAAAGAAGGGAGTTTCATTAAGACTAAGATTGATAGAGCTCTTGTTAACGAGGCCTGGGTGTCTACTCTGCCCCAAACAAATGCTCTTTTTTGCCCCCCTAGTATTTCAGATCATGCTAGAATTGAGATTCTTCTTAACTTTGATGGTTATAAAGCTAGTAAACCCTTCAAGTATTTTGATTTCTGGGCTAAGAGCCCTCTCTTTATCCCTCTGATTCGGGGGGTGTGGCAGGAGAAAGTTGAGGGTTCTGATATGTTTCAGGTTATCAAAAAGCTTAAAATGTTGAAAGCTAAGCTGAAGCAGTTGAATAGAGAGTCTTTTAGTGAGTTATCTGCTCGTGTTGTGGCTCAGAAAGGTGTTCTCGAGGACCTTCAGGTTAGATTGGATAAACACCCCAATGACCACCTCCTCGCGAGTCAGGAGCGGGAAGCTTATAAGTCCTATATGGATTTGAGTCTGGCCGAGGAGAGTTTCCTCAAGCAAAAAGCTAGAATCCAATGGCTGAATCTGGGTGATCAAAATTCTATATTCTTTTTCAAGTCCATCAATTTTTAGCGTAACAAATCTCGGATATCTATGGTTACGTGTGATGATGGTACAGTTTGTATTGACCGTTAGGATATATCCGATCATATTGTTGGGTACTATAAGAACCTTTTGGGTTCTGCTTCGTCTTTACTGGGGATTGGTGTTGGGGACATTCGTGCCCTCATTAGGCGCAAGTTGTGGGTGATGATGTCACTAGAGCTATCAAGAGTTTTTTTGATTCGGGGTATATGTTGAGGGAAGCTAACACGACCCTAATTGCCCTTATTCCCAAAGTTCCCAACCCTTCATCCATTAAGGAATATCGTCATATATCTTGCTGTAATACTATCTATAAATGTATTTCTAAGATAATTGCTAATCGGATTAAGGGGTGTTTGCCTGATATTGTCTCTCCCTCCCAATTGGCCTTTGTTAAGGGTAGACGCATTGCGGATAATATCTTCTTTACTTAGGAATTGCTTAGGGATTATCACAAACAGAACAAAGGTCCTAGGTGTGTGCTTAAAGTCGATCTTATGAAAGCCTATGATAATGTTAAGTGGGATTTCATGGAGGCTGTTCTTAAATGCATGGACTTCCCTGACAAGATGATCAATTAGATTAAAGAATGCATGACGACCCCCAGCTTCTCGATTAGCATTAATGGGGAGCTCAATGGCTTACCTTTTTGTCAAGGTGATCCATTGTCCCCTTACCTTTCTGTCATGGGTATAGAGGTTCTGTCTGGTCTCTTCCATAAGTATACCTCTGAGATGCCTTTTAATTATCACTGGAGATGTAGCAAGCATAAAATTGTGCACCTTTGTTTTGCTGATGACCTTATGGTTTTTATGAGAGTTGATGTTCCGTCGGTTAAGGTCGTTAGGAAAGTGTTAAATGATTTTACTAGATTGTCCGGTCTCTCTTCTAGTCCACCCAAAAGTGATGTATACTTCTCGGGTGTGGAGGGTCATACCAAGCAAGATATTCTTGATACCCTCGGCTTTCGGGGGGGTCTGCTGCCTGTGCAGTATCTAGGGGTTCCGCTGATTACCACGAAGCTTGCCTATAAGGATTGTAAACCCCTTATTGATAAGATTGCTAAGAGAATTCAAGTCTGGACTAGCAAGTTTTTATCCTATGCGGGTAGACTCCAATTAATCGGATCTATTCTTTTCTCTATGCAAGTCTATTGGTCCTCCTTGTTTATTCTCTCCAAGAAGGTGTTTAAGGAGGTGGAAAGCCTCTTGAGAGCCTTTTTATGGAGTGGTCCGGAGTTGAAGTTTTTGGGAGCTAAGGTCTCGTGGGAGGAGATCTCTGTCCTTCGCAAGAAAGGGGGGCTAGGGCTTAAATCCCTTGTTATGTGGAACAAAGCTGCGGTGGCTAAGCATATCTGGTTTCTTCTCACTAGGGGGACATTTTCTCTAGTGTATGTGGATCAAATCCAATATCCTCCGGGGTAATTCCTTCTGGGCGGTTAAGATCCCTCAATTGGCTTCTTGGTGTTGGCGAAAGCTCCTTCAGCTCCAGCCTATGATCAAACCCTTCATTAAATACGAGGTTGGTGATGGTAAGGACGCGTTCCTGTGGTTTGATCCTTGGCATCCGTGGGGATCTATTTTTGAGGAGAGGGGTCTTCGCATTATATATAATTCGGGGCTTGATCGCATGGCGAAAGTCCAAAGCATTGTTAATGGTTGCACTTGGAGATGGCCGTCTGTGGTCTCCATGGACCTTATCGAGATGGTTAGGGAGGTTCGGTTCCTTCCTAATGCTTCTTAGCCTGACTCCATCCGCTGGCTCCTTAATGGTGGGAACTTTTCTATAGGTTCCTTACGTGAGGCTACCCGTGATCCTCAGCCTTGTCCTGTGTGGCGTAACCTTGTCTAGTTTAAGCATCATATCCCTAGGGTTAGTTTCATTCTCTGGATAGCCATTAGGGGTCGTCTTAATACTGGTGATAGACTCAGGTTGTTTGGTATCGACTGTGACTATGATTGTAGTCTTTGTTCGGGTTTCTTGGAGTCTCACGATCATCTTTTCTTTAACTGTAATTTTGCCCGTCAGGTGTGGTCTAGTGTTTTAGGCAAGTGTCATCTTGTCTGTACCGAGTCCACCTGGGGGGACTGGTGGTATCATTTTACGAGTGGGGGTGGGGGGTTCGCCCTTAGTTCTATGATCTGTAAATTAGCTTTCTCTATTTTTGTCTATTGTATCTGGCAAGAGCGCAATTTCTGTAAAATCCAGGGTAAAAGACGCGGCCCTAAGGAGGTTACTAAGGAGATTTGTGTGTTGATCAGGGGGAGAGTCTCCTTTAGACGTTGGGTCCCTGACTCTCCTATCAATCGGGATATTCAAGAGAGTTGGGTGTTACCCCGGATATTTTTTATACTAATTGTTAACTGTCTTCATTTTTGCAGTGGTGGGCCAGCTTTTCATGTGAGGTTTGGGAAATTTTTTTTGGAGTGTTGAGTTATACACATTTTGAGCGAGTGTTTGAGAGGTTTCTAACTCTTATTACCTGTAAGCTCTTTCTTTCTGTGCAGATCAGCATGGAAGGTGTAGAGGAGCTGTGAGTTTTGGGTTTTTTTGTTGTTGAGGGTTGTGTGATACACTGTCCTTGCGTGAGGATTGTGAGTTTTGCCCCTTCCTCCTCTTTGGAGGGTTGAGTGTTTCACCCTTATGTGCATGTGTTACGAGATTGCTTAATCTTTATCCCCTGCTAGTTTTTTGTTGTTGTGCAGGTTTTCGTGGAAGGTTAGGTGCGTGAGTGATGTGAGATTTGCATCTCCGGCTGTGAGAATTGCTTCTATCTCATTGTTGGAGTGTGGAGTGATACACCTGTGTGGAGCGTGTGAGGTCTTTGGGTGAGTGTGTTTCACTTTACTTGGTTTTCTTATGGCTTCTCTATGCATCTCAAGTCCTGTGCTTTTACCTATCCGAAACGAAAGAAGTCCCGACGGTGAGGTTGCTGAGTCTCGTGATGGCCTCTTTGGCTTCTCTTTTGTGGATCTCTCCTATTTCATTTCCTAGCTATGAGGGTTGTTCATAGCCTTTCCTCTGTACATAGGGTTTGTGGTTTTGCTGTTTTGTTCTCCTAGCTATGGGGGCTGTCCATAACATCTGTTATGTGGTGATTGGTTGGTTATTCCTGTTTATAGGCAGTTGTGGGGCCTGCCATCCTTTTTTGTTCTTTGATGTTTTTTGTGGTACCTGTTTCTCTGTAATTTTGTTGTTGGTGCTCTGGGTTTTGCTGCTGCGGTTTCCTTCTGTAGTTGCTGGTTGTTGTTGGTGCTTGGCTTGCCTTAGTTTCGACTTTGTTCTGCTGGGTTCCAGCTTGGCTCTCAGCTTCGATTTTCAGCGTGGTGTTTGGGGCTGTTGCGGCGGGCTTTGTTCTCGGTCCTGTGAACCTTCTGCTGCACTTTAGGCTATTAACTAATGGTGATTGGCTATTGCTGATGGTGTTTGGGGCTTGCTGCTGCGGGTTGTTGAGCATGGCAGGTCTTTGTTTGGGCCTTTGCTTTGTTTTGTTCGGGCTGTTTTGTTTGGGCAGGTAGTTGTGGGGCCTGTCGTGTTTTGCTTGCGGTTGGAGGCTGCTCCTAGCGCCGTGGGAGTGCTGCTGGGTGCTGTCCTTGGCTTGTTGCTCTTCATACTTTTCTGTTATGTGTTGGTTTTTTAGAGGGATCCAGTCTTTGTATTTTTTGGTGGTATTATATTGTTGCTACTGTTTTTTGAGGTTGCTGGTAGTTTGTTTTTTTTGCTGGCCTTGTTTCCTACCCCATTATTGTTCACAATTATGGGGCGGTAGCATTGGTTTCTTTATTTGTTTTCTGTTTTTTGTTCCCCGGGGGGGTTTTCTGTTTGGTTATGGCTTAGCCAAAAGCCATTTTATTTCTTTTGGTTTTTTTCTTTGTTTTGTTTCTTGGTGGTGCGTTGTAAGGCCTGGGGTATGCCCCTTGGAATCATGTATTTTTTTTTTCTTTTATACTACATTTAATTACCCAAAAAAAAAATTGCCAAAATCATTGGTTTTGCAAACGATTTTCAGTAAAAAGTTAACTGGACGGACAAATGCCGAAATAGGTTCCAGATAAAACTTTTGATATCGAACGATCAAAATTAAAACTCGTGCAACCAAAGTTAATTTAGAAGAATACATTTTATTGATCAAATCTTCAACTACGTTTTTTATTCCGAGTTGAAACACCCGTCAGATCTTCTACTGTATTTTATTATGCGATTCCCGAACGTAGTGTGGGCTACGATTATCGAGAACTTGTACTGGCAGAACCTGGACAGCTTTAGGCTTGAAAGATAAGTTATGAAACTGATTCTGCTTATCCGCATATTTATAGAGCTACAACAAGGAGCTATGAAGTAATTATGAGTCAGACTTCTAGTGAAACACAAATACCTATCAACGGTTTCTGTAATAAAGCAAACCTCATAGAGGTATCTACAATTATGAAAAACTAGTAGCGATTTCTGTAATTTTTATAAAATACTAAATTATAGTTCACAGCACTAAAGAACTATAATTGCACTCCGACCCACAATCTCAAGACCGTCTTGCATTGAGCTCCTATTATTAAATGCTTAATATTTTTCCCACGTTAAGATTTTCGATACCCGCTAATTAAATTTAATTACTGATAATTTAATTTAATTGGCATCATAAAATTCTTTAAGCCATTTCGCTTAACTTATTTGATCGCCGAATAATCAAATCCATCTGCAGAGTTTGGCCTGGTCAAAATTTATAAGTTTCATTAAGAGGGTATCGCCAATCCCGATCATTCGGGACGTGAATTTCGTCAATAATTAACATTCACCATATAAATAATACCGCTATCCAACTTACCGAGAATATAGACCTATATAAAATTGCACCATGTAATGAATCAAAACAACGAATATTAAATATACACAAATCAATAATTACTTCAGGATTAAGAGCATAAGCATTATTCATAATAATCTTGGTGTGTGAATTAATTTATGTAGTCAGTATAAAATTAATTACCCCAATGTGTCCCATTCAATACACAAAGTGTACTAGTATAGAGAATTAGAACAATAGACGACGCTATTATCTATTCCTCGTAATCAAGACAGCCTACTAAAACTCTGTGTTATAGTCGTACCGAGGGTATGTTCATTTCCATCTAAACTGTGAACATAAAATTTATATTCTGCAAGAACCTAAAATTTAATCTTCTGTGTGCAAGTCGTACCATACACACCAGATTAAATACTATACAGAATAAAGGACATCAGTTCATAACCTTAAAGAAATGATATACATACATTGCTCATAAAAATTCTCATAAAATAAAAAAATAATTTTATTAAATTAAAATTAAATACTAAAAATATGATTTTCAGTATACCAACCATAACAAGAACTCTGAGTGTCAACCCATTTGATGCAAAGAGTCAGCACAAATGGCATAAGGTGTCGACTCATTTGTCATGAGGTGTCAACACTTACTTTTTTAAAAACAATTACATATATTATTTTTAAATTAATTTAATTAAAAAATAAATTATGAAAATCATCAAAATCTAATTAAAAAGCCATTGGGCTAACAATATTTCCTTTTTTTTTTATGATTATAACATTTTTTTAAAAATATTTTAAAAAAAGATTTGGACAAGTGTTCTCCCCTTATCTCCATGCCTTAAACAAATTAAGCAATTACAACAATAAGGTAATCAACAACAGTATAATACACGTGTTTAAGAGAATTTACAATTTGATTCAGAAGCATTCTGAATTCATTAAAAATTGTGCATCAAATCAGTACTTGACATTTCATTAACAATGCTACAACAGATGATATGGATTTGAGATAAGTCATGCATAAAAAATCATTCATTTTATACATACAACATTTACAAGTTTTTCAAAAATCAATAGCATCCATACAAATATTAAAAACAACTAAAACAGTTAAGTGTTTCGCCACATTTATATCCACAAAATACACAAAATATAAATATTTTCATCCACAAAACATAAACAAAAAGGAATATAAGTTTTTAAGGTTCAACTTCTCCTTTAAAGAATAAAACACAAAAAATTTCACAACTTCTTGTTTTCTGTGAGACCTTGACCCATTTTTTTCAGCATTTTTTGATGCGCGTTTACCGTTTTTGTTTCTGTATGTTCATATGCATTTTTATGTATGTTCGGATTTAGAAATGCATACAGGGTTGGTTTTCGGGGCCGTTAGGCGCTGTGATGCGGGTTTCAAAAAAAAAAAAAAGAAAATATCTTCGTGGCCTATAAATATCTCACGTTAGATATTTTCAAAAGATATTTTCAAAACTTCTCAGCTAAGTTTCTTTCTTTTTCTCTCTGCCTTCTCTTTAACTTCTCGGGGGCCTAGGGCTCGATTTTGACGATCTAACAGCGGATCATTGCTATTGGCACGGTGGGCTACGCGTTCATCCGGACGGAATTTCATTCCTACGAAGCATAATTTTGCACGTAGATCGAGGCGTCGAGTTTTTAACTCAATGAGGTAGGATCCTTGACTTTCATGTCTTATAAGGGTGCTACGTGTAATCGTGTGTGTTTTTACCAGTTAAAAATGCAAGAAAAATTGATTTATATTTCAAGAAAATTTGGTTTTGGTTTGAAAAGGGGGTTTTGTGTTGTTTCGGTTGGATAGAACCGGGTTTTGAGGTTTTTCGTTCGGTAGTTCTTGATGTTTTGGGCTCATGTATGTCCATGGGTGTCGAAAATATGCAGATCGGTAAGTTCATGTGTGGTTTGAAGCATTATAGTGAGTGTTTGAGAGTTTGGGGGCTTGGAAATCAAAAACAGGGAAAATCTGGATTTTTCTCGGGTGGTAGCTCGCTCGAGCGCCCGATGTTTGCTTGAGCAGACTGGCTGTGCAGGGCTATTTTGTTTTGATCATATCTCCCTCATCTGGATTCAAAATTGGGTCGTTCTTGTACTCAAATTGAAGCAAAAGTATTCTTTCCAATGACACCTCTCTCACAATAAAATTCTTTTTATGAAAAAAGTTATGATCAAAATAGTGAGGGTGTGCCAAAAGTTCTGAATCGTTTTTCACCCGTTTTTGGCCGAATGTTTTGGAGAAGGTTATTTTTCGTCCTTGTTGGTCCTTTTGATCAAGTTTCTTGTTTCTTGGGGTGTCGTGGGCTTGTGTTGGGCATGTGTGGGCATCGTGGGTTTGCGTTAGACGTGAGTGGATTTGTGTTGGCCGTGTTGGGTGTGTGCTGGTCTGGGTTGTGATGTGTTTGTGACTGGCTCTCCTCTAGTGGTTCTTAGTTAATGGAATTATGGGGTTCTATTGACTGAAAATCATGGAGAGGGGTGTTAGTCGTCTTTCATTTCGATTGGTCGTGGTAGGGCTGTGGTGGTTTGTTTCTTTGTTGTCGTCCTTGGGGATGACGTGGGTTGTTCTAGTGTGGCGTTGATGCGCGTGTGTGTGAGTGGTGTTTGTGCATGGTTAGATGTGGGTTTTTGGTGCATGGTTGTGCTCGTGGTGGTTCGTGCATCGTTGCGTGTGAGGGTTTGGTTTTGTTTCTTGATTTAGGTTTTCTCCTAGCGTTGACCGCTCGAGCGGTGGTTGTGCGCTCGAGCGGGCTGGTGACCGAGAGTTGGGTCGGTGGGTGATCGCTCGAGCGGTGATTGTGCGCTCGACCGGGGTTGTGGCAGTGTGCTATGTCGGTGGGGGACCGCGCGAGCGGTGGTTGAGCGCTCCGGCGCTTGAGCGATGTTGGCCTTCGGGTTAGGCTTGGTTTTGTGAGTTGTTGGTTGTCCATGTGAGTGGATGTCAGGTTGTTTGACGGGTGGCGACATGATGTGAAGTTATATATGGTTATGTGCATTTATAACTGGCTATGTGCATTTATAACTCTAGTTTATTTATGTACGGATTATGTAAGTGGATTACATGGCTTGATGCCGTTACGTGTAACGTGGTTTACGCTTTAAAACTCAGAGTTTTATTAGGCAAGCATGTGTTGGATCTGTGGAGAGCATGCGTGTGGTGCATGTGGTATGTTTTATGCATTTAAATCATGGTTAGGTTATGCATAGGTGTATAGAATGGGATAGATGAACATATGATTCTGTGAACGTTAGCTCTGGCTGACGAAATATTCGGTGGGGCTACGGTCCCTTGGCGAGAGGCCGAGCAGATTGCGTTGGGGGTACAATCCTTCGGCGAGAGGCTAAGAAGAAGCATTGACGGGGCTGCGGTCCCTAGGGATCAGCCCGAGAAGTTACATGAATTGCATGAACTGCATTGTGGGACGGATAGACCAATTTTTAAATTATTTTTGAGACTCGTGTGAATCGTGGTCTAAAAACTGTTTTAAAACTATTTTCCAAGCTCCCGTGAGTGAGTGAAAACATGGTTATTATCCTTGCTTTCCCTTACTTATGAAAATTATTTTAAAGTCTTGAAAGAGAGTCTAAAATTACACCTCGTTTTCCTAGCATGTTTAGCTTATATTGCATGCCTGTCTAGTTTCTGTTGAGTTTTGGCTCACGGTGTGGGATTTGATTTTCTTCAGGTACTGGTCACGCAGGTTAATCTGGGGTTGCTGGAGAGGTGGAAGAGCTATAGTCTTCCTTTTTGGTTCTTTCTGTATCATGTATGTTTACATATTTTTTTCGGTGTTGGAACCGTGTAATGTAAGCCTTTTGGCGGTTATATACAATGCATGCATGGTTTTATATTGAGACTGTATTCTCGGGTTGAGTGTTATGTTTGGTTGTTTGTGGTGTTTCACGAAATCTGGAGTTCGGGGCGTGACATTTTCTCTTCTTCTTCTTCTTCTTCTTCTTCTTCTTCTTCACCTTCTTCCTTTTTGGAATCATCAAAAAGCCTTCAAGGCTCATCCATATACTTCTTGAAAGCTTTCTTTCCTTCTTACTTCTTCTTCCTTTCATAAGCCTTTTCCTTCGAGGAAGCTGTCTTTTTAGCTTTGGTCTCTTGCTCTGCCATGGCTACAAATGTGGCTGCCAAAACAAGATCGGCCTCACGATGCAAATGAGCAGCTTTTTTTTCTTTGGATTCCTTTGTCTTGAACTAATTGCTTCATGCTTCTTTGATCCACTCGAGATGTTCATCCACTTTTTTGGAGTTCTACTGAACAGCCAGAACTACACCTTCATCATACTACTTTCGAATTTGGTACAGAATGTTACGATTGGTCGAGACATTGGAATCGATGTTTTTCTTCATAGATTTGCTCATGGTCTGGCTAGCATCACAAGCATTCTCTACTTCCATTCTCAGAATGCAAGTGGTCTTTTCAAGATTGGTTATACTCGCTGAAATGGATGACACTTTACAACCTATGTCGTAAAGGTCTGCATCAACCTTCTCACGAAGGGATGCCAGAGATGAGGTCAATCCCTTGGCAAGGGTAACAAGTTCAGAGAACTCTTGGAAGGAGGGATCAACTGGAGGAATTGAAGAAGAACATTCAATAGGAGGAGGAAAAGGGGGAACAAAGGAGGATAAGGGGCTAGGAATATCAGTGCTAGGATGAGGGAGAAGAGGAGAACCAGCATCAAAGGGAATGGGATAATTGGCACGACCAGAGGGATGGGGAAGATGGGTTCTATTAGATGATGGTTAAACAGGAGAGGGGGAGGTAAGATTACTGCGATAAGTGGTCCAATTTCCATCAACTCTCAAAATTTACATGTGTTTCAAGGTGAATTGTCCATACAAATCATGCTTCGAGAAGGGGATTCCCTTTCTAGTGGACAAATCAACACCAAAATTTCGAAACACAAGAATCAAATACATGGCATGTGGGAGAGAGAAATTAGACTTAGAAAGGGATTGCAGCATATTTGAAATGAATAGATTGCTAAGATCGAGTTTCTTTCCTTAAAAAATGTACCACATAATGAATACGTGCATGAAAGTTACATCACCGAACTTCCTAGATTGGGGCAAAAAGATGTGATGCAAAATCCCCATATCAGGTTTGAGAGAGTTAGCCTCAAGAGACTTGGAAGGGTCAACCTTTTCGAGTTCAAAAATTTGCTTCACTACCTCATGAAAGGAGAAACCTTCAATGGTTCTCTTCTTCTTATTGCAAGGAACAAATAATCTAGGAAGACCAAGGATTTCATTAAGGATTTTAGGGTCAAAATGATGTCCACACCATTTACCCAAGTGGTGATGGTGTTGTCAGGAGTGTCAGAGACTTTGATGTCGGCATAAAAAGGTTTGACGAATGTAGGGCAGTGAATGTCTTGGATTTGTAGGAGGGTCATCCAACCAAGGTTGATGAACCATTTAGAGAAGTTCATTTTGATGAAATCAAAAAATCGAAGATCGACAGAACGGCCAAGGATCACCTTTCGGTATACGAAGGATTGAAAGTATAGATTCTTGTACTTGGAGAACTGGACTTCAAGGATGGTTCGATTAGAGCGACGGTTGATGGTCCAGCCTTGTCCTTCTTTGATTTCTTTTGCTTCGCCGCCCTAGGGCTTGATGCTTCGTCGGCGGGGCATTTTCTTCCCTTGCCCATGGTTCTTGCCGTCATTGAAGGTGAGAGAGGGAGGGGAAGAGATGAAACGAGAGAGAGAGAGACAGAGAGAGAGAGAGAGAGAGAGAGAGGGAGAGAAAGGGAAGGGGTCGACTCTAGGTTTTGCAGAGGTGCAGAGAGAAGAGGGAGACGGAGAGAAGGAGACGAATGGTTTTTAGTTTGGGTAATCGAAGAGTTTGAGCGCGAAAAGAGGAAAAAACGACCCATATATAAACTCTATAGAATTGTGTCGACACAAATCTCATTTGAGTCAACATGTTTCACTCTATATTGGGGGTGTCCAAGGACAGAAATTGTGTTAACACATTTTAACAGGGTGTCGACACTTTCGGTTCATTGAGTAAACAGTCTTTACATGTGAGTCAACACAAATTTTACCGAAAGTAAGATATCGAATCGTGTCAACACTATATAGCCGGGGTCGACACTTTTATCAAAATGTGTCGATACTATATAGCTTTGAGTCAACACTTTCACACATGTGTCGACCCTTTTTATTATTGAGTCGACACTTTTCACACATCAAAATAAAGCATGAAAATCATTCGATATACATTGAACAGGCATTGTTAGTATGATATTTTAACATCAATTTGGAGCACATAATATACCAAGTTCTCTTCTAATATAACATAGTCTTTCATCATTTAAAGGTTTGGTAAATATATCAGCAAGTTGGTGGTTTATGCCTACAAATTCAAGTTCTATGCTACCTTTTTTAACTTGATCTCTAATGAAATGATGTCTAATCTCAATATGCTTTGTTCTAGAGTGTTGTATAGGATTCTTGGATATGTTAATGGCACTAGTGTTATCACATTTAATAGGAATACGATCTAAACACAACTATAGTTTTCTAGTTGTTGTTTCATCTAAAGAACTTGTGCACAACAGGTACAGCTGTAATGTACTCAGCCTCAGCTGTAAATAAGGCTACTGAGTCCTATTTCTTGCTAAACCATGATATTAAAGAGTGTCCTAGGAATTGACATGTTCCACTTGTACTTTTTTTATCAATTTTACATCCGGCAAAAATTGTATCAGAATAGCCAAATAACTCAAAGGTTATTTCTCTAAGATAGAATAATCTTAGGTTTTGTGTACCTAAGAGGTATCTAAAGATGCTCTTAACAGCAGTCACATGTGATTTTTTAGGATTAGCTTGATATCTAGTACATATGCATACACTAAACATGATGGTAGGTCTACTCGCAGTTAAATAAAGTAGAGATTCAATCATACCTGTATATCTTTTTTCTTCTACTGCTTTACAATTTTAATCATTGTCAAGCTTTGTTGAAGGGTACATTGGAATTCCCATATTAGTTTTTCCCTTTACATATTAAATCTCTTCAACAAATCTCATGTATACTTGGATTGATTAATGAAAATTCCTTCATGAGATTGTTTGATTTGAAGTCCAAGGAAGTAATTGAGCTCACCCTTCATACTCATTTCAAATTCTCCCTGCATACACTTAGCAAAGTCCTTACAAAGAGATTCATTAGTTTAGCCAAAAATAATATTATCTACATAAATTTGGACAATAAGCATATCTCTTCCTTGTGACTTGATGAAAAGAGTAGTAACAATTTTTTTTCTTAAAAACTCATTTTCAATCGAGATTTTGCTAAGCCTTCCATACCAAGCTCTCGGTGCTTGTTTTAAACCATAAAGAGCCTTGCTGAGTTTGTAAATATGGTTTGAAAAATCAAAAATTTCAAAGGCAGGTGGTTATTTCACAAAATCTTTCTCCAAAATAAAACCATTTAGAAAGTTACTTTTGACATCCATTTGTTAAATTTTAAAACTTTTAATACATGCAAAAAGCAAGCAACATCCTAATGGCTTCAAGCCTAGTCACAGGAGAAAAGGCTTCATCAAAATCGATATCTTTTTCTTGATTGTAACCTTGGGCTACCAATCGAGCTTTGTTCCTAAGAATTACTCTATTTTCCCCAATTTTATTTTTAAAAATCCATTTTGTACCAATATAGAGTGGTCCTTAGGTCTTGGGGTTAAAGTCCAAACCTTATTTCTCTCAAATTGATTTAACTCTTCTTGCATAGCCAAGATTCAAAATTGATCATTTTTACCTTCCTCAAAATATTTTAGTTCGGTCTCGAAAAGGAATGCTAAATTACCACAAACATTACGTAGAGAAGATCTAGTCTTGATACCTTGAGATGGGCCACCAATAATCAAATCCTTTGGATGACCATGAGCATATCCCTATTCCTTAGGCAAATCTGGATTTCCTTGATTTGAGGTATCGACAGCCTGTTGGACTTCATTTTGCTGTGCATTTGTAGCTTTATCATAGTTTAGCTCTTTTTGGTCTTTGATGAAGATGTCTTCAACACCTTTTTCTATATCAACCAACTTATCTTCACAAAATTTCTTGGAAGAACCGAGATTAGTTTTATCAAATACAACATGAATAGAATCTTTAACAACTAGAGTCCTTTTGTTGAAGATTCTATAAGTTTTACTAGATATAGAATCTCCAAGAAAAATATCTTCATTAGATTTAGTGTCGAACTTGCCCAAAAGTTCTTTGTTGTTATTCAAAACAAAACATTTGCACCCAAAGGCACGAAAATAACTGATGTTAGGTTTTCTTCCATTCCATAGCTTATATGAAGTTTTCTTGAGAGAAGCATGAATCATGGCTCTGTTCATGATATAACAAGCTGTATTGACAGGCTCGGCCCAAAAGTATCTTGGTAGATTATTTTCACAGAGTATGGTTCTAGCTATTTCTTCCAAAGTCATATTTTTCTCTCAACACCATTTTGTTAAGGGTTTCTAGGAACAGAGAAGTTATCGTCTATACCACTTTCATCACAAAAATTTTCAAAATCTTTATTTTTAAATTCTCTACTATGATCATTTCTGATATTTGAAATTTGAAAATCTTTTTTACTTTAAATTCTCCGAGACAGTTTTGCAAAAGAGGTAAATACTTCATCCTTATGAGTTAAGAATAACACCCAAGTGTATTTAGAGAAATCATCAACCACAATAAAGGTATATCTTTTACCTTCAAGGCTAAGAGTCCTTGTTGGACTAAATAAGTCCATGTGCAATGGTTGTAAGAGTCTAGAAGTTGAAATCACGATTTTGGATTGAAAAGAACTTTTAACTTGTTTACCTTAGTGACATGCGTCACAAACTATCTTTTTTATATTTAATTTGAGGTAAACCAATCACCAATTCATTTTTTAAAAGTTTTAAAATCAAGTTCATGTAAGCATGCCCAAGTCTTCTATGCCACAACCAACTATTATCACTCAAGGTAGCTAAGTATTTTGTGTCATTTTTGGAAAGATCATTTAGATTGAAAGTGTAAACGTTTTCATGCCTATAACCTTCAAAAATAATTTTGTTGTCAATTGAGTTTTCAATAACACACTTAGCATAATCAAAGACAACCTTGTAGTCTTTGTCACAAAATTGGCTTATGCTAAGAAGGTTATGTTTCAAACCATCAACAAGAAAAATATTTACAATAGAACAGGAAGGAATTTTACCAATAGATCCAATTCTTATGATTTTGCCCTTGCTATTGTCACCAAATATCACAAATCCACCATCTTTAGGCATGAGGGATGCAAATTTTGATTTATCACATGTCATGTGTCTTGAGCAGACACTATCAAGATACCACATTCCTTTCTTGAATAAGGACTTGAGACACACCTTATTTTCTTCTTTATCCATGAGACAAAGGTTAGCAACTTTATCTTCTTCCTTTTCATCCTCAGAGTTGCTATTCTCACTCTCACCTCATGCAGCCAACATTGTTTTCTTGAACCCCTTTTTGAAATACTTCTTGAGTTAGGAACAGTCAAGTTTCATATGTCCAGACTTCTTGCATTCAAAGCATATGATCTCATCTTTCTTGTGATCACTCTTGAAGTTGCTTGATTCTCCTTTGAACTTGTTAAACTCACCTTTATGCCCATCCTTCTTGAAGAATCTCCTTTCTCTTTGTTTCTTATATCTAAGAAACCTTTCGAACTTTCTTGTGATGGGGGCTAGATCTTTATTTTCATCATTTGTGGAGTCTTCATCAGATTCTTCATCAAGAATGGAAGATTTGAAGGCAGTTCCCTTCTTCTTTTCGTTGTTATCTTCATCATCCATTTTGATGTTCATCTCATGAGTTATGAGTGATCCAATAAAGCTCCTCCAAACTAAGTGTAGTGAGATCCTTAGCTTCATAAATGGCAGTAACTTTTGCTTCCCAACTCTTATGCATGCATCTTAGGATCTTTCTCACCATCTCCGCATTAGAGTAAACCTTGCCAAGAGATTTTAGTCCATTGATAATATCAATGAATCTAGTGAACATTTCAGAGATAGTTTTATCATACTTTATTCTAAACAATTCATAACTATGAACAAGCATGCTTATCTTAGATTCCTTGTCTTGGTTAGTTCCCTCATGTGTAACCTCAAGTCTATTCCAAATCTCCTTAGCAGTGTCACAGGTGGAGATCATATTGAACTCGTTTGGGTCGAGAGAGCAATATAGAAGGTTCATAGCTTTAGCATTTTTTTTTTATCTCTCTTATACCAGTCTCAGTCCATTTATTCTCATGTTTAGGGACAGTTGCCCATTCAATAGTCTTGGTTGGTCTTTTGGGTCCATTTATAATAACCCTCCAATGGTCATAGTCTACGGCTTGAATGTAGATTCTCATTTTAGTCTTTCAATATTTGTAATTTGTTCCATTGAACAAAAGTGGTCTGTTGGTGGACTGACCTTCTGACTGAATCCGTCCAATACTTGTGGTTGCCGTAGAAACTCTTAGATGGTTAAGTCAAAAACAAGAGTCCAAGCTATGATACCAATTATTAGTTCAGGAAACGCAAGCGGGGGGTCAATTAAATTTTAAAACAATAATACTAATTTTAAAATTCTTTTCAAAAACCTTTTAATTTCACACGTAAATATAGCAGGTAATAAAGCAATAAGAAAACTAAAGAGGTTAGTGTGAGAGAAAATGAACCAGACACAAAGATTTATAGTGGTTTGACTTCTTCTAAGCCTACATCCACTCTTCAAGACTCCCCTTAAGAATATCCACTAGGATCGAATGCTTCATAAGCACATTTAAAAGCCTTTTACAACCTCAAGAAGATCCTACAAAACAATTCCTATTTTTTCTAATCTCTCTTGAGCTCTACTTTAAAAAGTATCGCTCACTCTCTTAAAGGATCAAGGATGACCCACCCTCTATTACAATAAATGTATGGAAATCAAAAATTCACTCACTCACTCTCTTCACAAATGATTGGAAATAAATGATCAAAGAGAGAGAAATCGGTTGGAGGAGTTTAATAAGCAATAAATGCTTTCTTGAAGATTTTGAGCTTTTGATTGAAGTAATAGAATAGTGTCAAGATCTTCTAAGTTATGAAAATTAACTCCTTATATAGCCATCTGAAGTAAATAATCATTATATGGTAGGTGGAGGCAATAAATGCTCTGAAATCTAACTGTTGGAACCAACGCGAGATTTGAAATCTGTCGCAGGTGTTGACTCAAAACCATTTTGTGTCAACACAAAATATCTAGGGTTTGGCTCTTCAAGTGGTTGTGTCGACTCAGTTCTTCGTTGGTGTTGACCCAATTTTGCTTTAACCTCACCCACACAGTGGTGTCGACTCATAAATCATTTGGTGTCGACCTAGTGCATTTTTTAAGATTTTCAGCTGAAACTTTAGTGTCGACTTAGAAATTTACAGTTAGTCTCGAGACTTCTAAAGTCAACTCATCTTTGTTTGGTGTCGACTCAAAAACTTTTAGACAGTCTCGACTGTTTTTGGTGTCGATTTAATTTCGTTTGGTGTCGACCCAAAACTCTCATTTTCGAAGAAAACTTTATGTCGACTCAACAAGTTTTGGTGTCAACCCTTTTTGACTTGGAATCTGGAAATGACTTGTAGCTCTGGTGTTGACCCATTTCTATGTGGTGCTGACTCATTTTGCTTTTCGAAGAGTATTTTGGTGTCGACTCATATGAATTTGGTGTCAACCCAAAAACCCGAAGTCTAGAACCTGAAGGATTACTAAAAATATGTTGATGTCGACTCCAAATGAATCCCGATCCAATACTAAAGGTGTCAACTCAAAATCATTTGGTGTCGATTCATCTGAGTTCCTAAAACGTCTTAGACGAAGATGTTAGGGTGTTAACTCAATTTCTAAATGGTGTCGGCACACTAGAGAGTTTCAAGCATTCTTTTCCTTAAGGTGTCGACTCAAAATCAATTTGTGCCGACACAAAATGTTTTTATTTAGAATACTGAGTGTCAACCCATTTGATGCAAAAAGCTAGCACAAATGGTATAAGGTGCCGACTCATTTATCATGATGTGTCAACACTTACCTTTTTAGAAATAATTAAATATATTCGTTTTAAATCAATTTAATTAAAAAAATAAATCATCAAAATTTAATTAAAAAATCCTTGGGCTAACGTATTCAGTGGTTCATAAAATTACTCTCCCAATGAGTATGTCCTTTTTTAAAGAAAACGAATGATCATAACAAGAATGGATTCTTTATTAATTTAAGAGTGGTCAAAATAATTAAGAATTTACGATGTTGTTCATTCCAAGAAAGGAAGAATCCATAAGACTTAAGTATTCGAATACATGGTTTATTCAAGAAGTTAATCTCAAGTAGATTCACAACCCCAGGTTCTAAGCGAAAGAAAGGTAGTTCAAGAGTCGTGTTGAAATGAATTAAGGGTATCAAACACGAAGAAAGGTTACTATCAAGTTAACGGTCTAAACGAATGTGATTTCTACCATATTGATGATAACAAACTTATCTGTGAGACCCTGACCCATTTTCTTTTTCGGCATTTTTTGACGCGCGTTTCGTGTTTATGTGATAGCATGTTTTTATATGCTTTTGATACATGATTGGGGTTAGATATGCATGTGGGGCGGGTTCCTGGGGCCGTGGGACGTTATGGTGTGAATTTCAAAAATTCAAAAAAAAGGATATTTTAGAGGCCTATAAATATCTGGAGTTAGATATTTTCAAAAGATATTTTCAAAACTTCTTCACTAAGTTTTCTTCATTTTCTCTCTGCCTTCTCTCTAACTTTTCGGGGGCCCGGGGCTCGATTTTCAACGATCCAACAGCGGATCCTTGTCATTGGCACGATGGGCTACGCGTTCATCCGGACGGAATTTTATTCCGGCGAAACTCGATTTTGCATGTGGTTTGAGGCGTCGAGTTTTTAACTTACCGAGGTAGGATCCTAGACTCCGATGTCTTATAAGAATGTTACATGTAAACGTGTATGTTTTTAATGGTTAGATTGTTGTAGATCTGATTTTATGTTCAAGTTGGGTTTTTGGGTTAAAACTCATTTTTAGTCGATTTCGGTGGATGGAATCGGGTGTCGAGTATTTCTTTCATGGCTTTGGTGTTAGGCTTGGCGTGTGGATGTCCGAAGGGGTTGGATGGGTGTTTGGAGGTGTCGAATCGAGGTTTGGAGAGCCAAACCCGTAGCTCAAAAATGGTTTTCGCCTCACCTCAGTCGACTGGACCGTGGGGTCAGTCGACTGGATCATGGTTCTGTGGATCCAGTTAACTGGACAGTGCTCCTGGACGTTTTTGGCTTTTCCGGTGTGTTTTTAGTCGAGTGGGAGTTGGGGTCCAGTCGACTAAGGTGTTGGGTTGTGTGCTTGTTGTTCGGTGGTTGGGTTTTAGGGTTCAATTGATCGTGTTGTGGTTTCGGGGGTCGCGTAGTGGCCTCGGGTGTTTGTTTAGATGCCGTCCTTGGGTGACGTGCATGGTTCGACGTGGGTGTTGGTGCGCGGTTAGGTGCATGGTGTTTATTCACTGTTGGGTTTATGTTGGGCGCGTGTGGGCGTTGTGGGTTGTGATGGTCGTGTTGGGCGTGTTTGGGCCCGTGGTCCATTTTGGAAAAGGGTGTTGGTTTGTGAGAACCGAGTTTATGGGTTGAGTGTTGGCCTTTGAGTTGGGCATGGTTTTGTGGGTTGTTGGTTGTCTATGTGAGTGTATGTCGGTTATGTGACGGGTGGCGTCATGATGTGAAGGTTATATGTGGTTTTGTACATTTATAATTCTCATTTTATTTATGCATGATGTAAGACGGAAATGTGGTCTTACGTGATATTGGTATGAATGTTATCCCTGGCTAACGATGGACGAAAAAGTGGTTCGATATATGTTAACCCTAGTTAACGAAATGTTAAAAGGGACAGTGGTCTTTCGATGAAAGCCCGAGAAGATCCTTGTGTTGTGTGTGTGCATGGGTGCTTAGGGCCCTCGGGATGTGAACCTATAAACTAAGTCGGTTGCCTCCATGAATGGCGTTGTTTACATTGTTGGAACTCCGTATAGAACTTGCCATTACCGAGCAGGCCTTAAGTGGTGACTAGGGTAATGGGCAGGAGTCTATAGTTGTTACCTTTGTCTGTGTTTTTACTACTTTTCCTTAACTGTGACATGATATCTGTTAGGATGGTATGCATAGTTTCAAGGATGGAACGTGATCTTAAAGACTGCGCGTGTGAATCTGAAGGACAGATACGAGGTCCTGGAGAGATATGTGTTCGGTGTGTTGGGCGTAGTGCATGGATTGCATGAGTTAGCTTGTCGGGGCTTGTGAAAGTTGGTTTAGAAATATGTTCATGTGTTACGTATATATATCTATTATCTTTGGGGCTCGTGCGAGCCGTGTTTTCAAAACTGTTTTAAGGCTTGAAAGAGAGTCTAAAACTGTACCTCGTTTTCCTAGCATGTTTAGCTTATATTGCATGTGCTGTCTAGTATCTGCTGAGCTTTGGCTCACGATGTGGGATTTAAAATGTTTTTCAGGTACCGGTCACGCAGGTTGATCTGGAGGTGCCGGAGGGGCAAAAGACTCGTAGTCTTCCTTTTTGCTCATTTTGAACATGTATGCTATAACATGTTTTTCGGCATTGGGGCCGTGTATTGTAAGCCGTTTGGCGATTCTATACAATGCATGTATGATTTATTTTGAGAGTGTATTCTCGGGTTTGGTGCTATCTTGGTTGTTTATGGGTGTTTCACATGACCCGGAGTTTGGGGTGTGACATTATCTATCCCCCTTAAAACAATTTTGTAAAAATTTTGCAATTCTAACATTTCTAGAATTTTTTTATCTCATCTCAAAAGTATGAGCTCTCCAATACTATTCGTATAATTTGATTCACTACGAAACACACCTATATGTCTCCTAATAACTTCAAAATATTCTACAGTCATTATCACGCCCCAAACTCCGGGTCACGTAAAACACCCACAAACAACCAAATGAAACACCCAACCTAAGAATACACTCTCAATATAAAACATACATGTATTGTATATAATCGCCAACCGGCTTTACATTACATGGTTCCAACACCGGGAAAACATGTTATAGTATACATGTTTAAAACGAGCAAAAAGGAAGACTACAGATCTTTTGCCTTAATCGGCAACCCCGAATAAACCTGCATTACCGGTACCTGAAAAATATTTTAAATTTCACACCGTGAGCCAAAACTCAGCAGAAACTAGACAAGCATGCAATATAAACAAACATGCTTAGAAAACGAGGTGCAGTTTTTGACTCACACGAGCCATAAAAACGGTTTTATATATGAACTCATATGAGCTCCAGAAGAAAACAGTTGAAAAATAGTTTTATACGAGAACTCCCAAGAATCTCCAAGAAAATAGTTTTGAAAATGGTTTTGTATCACGACTCATCAAAACCTAGAAAATAATTTGATATATAGATAGTACAATGCTTCACCAGCAAAGATAAACTCCTACGAGCCACGACTCCCACGAGCCCCACATACAACACAGAATCGACTCTCATAAGCCTTAAATAGTTCTATCACACAGAGATAAATATCCCTACTCAAACACACAGCCACGGGATAAAACCGCATACCATGGGGTAAAACCATACGCCATGGGATAAAACTGCATACCACGGGATAATACCGCATACCACGAGATAAAACCACATACCCCGAGATAATATCGCACATCATGGGATAAACGTATACTATGGGACAACACCGAACACTACGAGATAACACCAAACACTACGGGATAACACCGAATCAACATATGCGTATGCAAAACCAAAGCCTTAAATGCTTTAAGATCACGTACCACCCTACCACATGCATGAAGAAAACTAATCAGAGTTCTATAAGCACAGAAGCACGTATAATCATGATATCCACATAACGATGCCATACAACCCGACACGACATCACATGCCACACACTTGTCGTCCGCTCACCCGAATGATTCGTCTACCTACCGGGACAACCAACGATACAGAAAAATCAAAACCTAACTCGGAGGCCAATACCAGAACTTCCCACAGAACAGATCTCACTAAACCCCATCCTTAAAATGAACAATGGATCCATACGTCCCACATCCAACGGTGCACAAATCACCATGCATACAACCGTGCCCCAACACCCCGCACGACATGACCAGCACCCTCTCCGTGACTTCGATTGACAGGACCCCATAATCCAATAAACTAAAAAACCACTAGAGGAGGGCAATCGATCGAGCCCCATAACCCAATCGACTGAGAGGCCACCACACGACCAACCAAAACCACTAAAACAAACACCAAACGCCCAACACAGGACCCCAATCGACTGACCTCCCATGCCCAGTCAGCTGAAAACACACTGGAAACCTAAAACCCAAAATAGAAGAACCTCAGTCGACTGACCTCCTAGGTTTAGTCGACTGAACCCACAAACCTAAGATCCAATCGACTGACCTCACGATCTAGTCGACTGACCCCACACGAAAATAGTTTCTGAACCACTATTTCAGCCCACCAAATGTGAGACCCCGAACCTTGTTAATTTTGATATATATAAATGTTGACATGTTTTTCCGTCATGTTATATATCATCGATGCTTGGTTTTTGTTTTGAGTTGTAGAAAATCATGTATAGATGTGTTTTAAGCTTTCCCGGACCTTGTTTAGATGGGTTGGGTTGGTTTTTGGCTTGTTTGGTTGGCCTTAGAACACAAAACCCGAGACCAAAATAGTAGGCTGTTCGGTCGACTGAACTGGTGAGTTCAATCGACTGAACTGAAAACCAGTAGGTTGAGAACCTTGGGTTCGGTTGACTGGGGGGCTTGGTCCAGTCGACTGAACCATTTTTCTTAAGTTCGGTCGACTGAACTCAGGGGTTTAGCCGACTGAACTGTGGCGGTTTGTGTTTTTCGAGGCACTTCAGTCGACTGAAGTGCTCACTTCTGTCGACTGAACAGAGTTTTTGGCATGCCTATATGTATTCCAGCCCCTGAAATGTTTGGCAAAACTTAGTTCTTTCCATTCTCTCTGCCTTCTCTCTACATTTTTGACCCGCCCGAGCCTAGTTTTTTACAATCAGCTTGTGGATCCCTGCTATTCACGCTGCTAGCTTCGCGCTCATCCGGCCTTATTCTCGTTGCTACGAGACCCAATTTTCGAGGCGTCGGGTTTTGACCCAACAAGGTAGGATTCTAGACCCTACTGCTGTATTAGGGAGTTATATGTAATTGTATGCTTTTTCACCGATAAAAAATGCATGAAATGTCATATCTATATTTAAACCTTGGTTTTTCGGATAAAAAGCATGTTTTTCGCTTTTCTTGGTTTAGTACATCATATGACATGTGATTTTATGATTTTCAAATGGTGTTCTTGAAAACGGTGGTAATTGTTGGAAAATGGATGATTTTGATGAAAATCTCAACATTTTATGTTTTGGAGGTTTGGAGCTCGCCTTCGGGGTTGAGTCTCAGGTTTTGAAACGTTTAGTGTAAAATAGAAAAAAATATTTTAAAAGTATTTTTTTTGATCTCCATGTTGATGGATGGATTTTTTTATACACGTATAATGTATTGTTTTGAGAAAATATTTTCGTAGTTGAGCTACGGTACTATTTTTGGAAGAATATCTAGATGTACCGGGATGACATGTATTTGGCACGAGTTTCCCTCGGTGTAAGTCCGAAAACGTGCGCAGAGTAGGTATCAGGTCCTTCAGGCTAGTCCCCGTAAACTGAGACGGATGGGTGCTCAGCTCCCTCGGGGTTATAACTTGTAAATTGAGTGGTTACATTCATGGTGCTCCGTATAGAACCTGTGTGTATCTAGGCGATCCCACGATATCTGGGGGATAGATACTGGACATGGGTCTATAGTTGCTACCTCTATCCTCTTGTGATTGAGTCGGTACATAGGATCTTACTCTTCTTATTCTGCGATGGTTCATTCAACGAGGGAACAATGTTTTGATTACTGTTTTTCCTTAACTATGATGGTTTACTTGCATTATTTGCAAATTCTTGGGTTTAAGGATGGAAACAGGTTTTTATGATAATAAAACTAATTGGGAGGCTTGTGTTGGCCGGATGGGAAAGCTTGTGAATTTTTGGATGGAAAACCATTTTGGGTTGTTGTTGAGTTCGCTCCCACCATGTAATTGTACATTACCTGCTTTACAGTTTTATTGTCTATTTCTATTGGCTTCGGTTCACGGGTGGGACTTTTCTATAAAACTATTTTCAAGTGATGACGTGGATGAGGTGTAGCTCTGGTGATGCCCGTGGTGGCGGAAGACTTTTATAGTTTTCCTTCTTGTTGGTATGCCTATTC
>JAUMHN010049596.1:0-27850 GCA_032360265.1 Heliamphora ciliata | reverse complement strand
TGCCATTCTCTCTCTTTCTCTGCTCTTATATATATATATATATATATATATATTACAGATGATTTTGAGGTGGTGGTTTTTGTTTTGAGGGTAGTTTTGAGGGGTGGTTTAGTGGTTTTCGTTAAGTAATTAACGAAAATTTAACGGTTGAACTAATTTGATGCAAAAACTAAACTTGAGAGGAGGTTAGTGACATTTTAGAAATCACAAGGGATGTGATTGATATTTTAATAAATCTCATAGGAGATCAGTGTAATTTACCCTTATAAATATAGTGTGCTATAATATCTATTTTATTGGTACGTGTAATTTTAAGAAATGACCGTTTATTTTATTTGAAATAAATATGTTTAAATAATTTTGTAGTTGATATCCGATCAATTTAAAATTTTGTGTGGTTGAGCTTCTGAAAAATTTCTATAAAATGAACAACATGGTTATCAAAATGAACTTAAGGTGTATCTTTAGAATAAAATTTACAATACAAATTTTTAAGTAAAATTTAAACTTGAGATTGCGAAAAACACTTTATATATATTTTATGGCCCATCTTGAGTTTATTTTGATGATTCGAACCGTTTATCTTATAGAGCGTATTAAGAAAATTATTCATACATATAAAAAAATAAATTAGTTGAGTATTTGTAAATATAGTGTCACATAACATTTATTTTTATAGTATGTGTAATTTTAAGAATATACCGTTTATTTTATTTAAAATACATATGTTCAAATAGTTACTTATTAATGCCCAATTAATTTAATTTTTTACATAAATAATTTTGTTAATAAGTTAAAAAAAATGAACGGTACGATCATTAACAAAAACTTGAACTATATCTATAACTATTATAAATTAAATTGTTTAAATAAGGAGGGTATATACGAAATTTTACTCACGACGATAAGGATGTGGGACGCGATCTTTATATATATATATATATATTAACAGAAAGTTACTACAAGCATTTTCTTTCTTTCTTTTTTAATAAAAAAAATCAAGGTTTTAAAAAGTCAATTTTAGACATTCCAAACGAAGTTTTAATTAAATGGTTACAGAATTGTATCACTTTCAACTAATTTCAGTTTTCCACGATTCTTTGTTTTCAATCAAGTGGGGGACCCTGGGACCTGGATGCCAATTGCTAAGAAAATAAAGTTAGAAGAGAAAAGTTTATACACATTTATCCGTAACTGTCTCAAGATTGAAAATGACCTTAACACGGACTCTCTCTCCTCGGGCATCTTTCAATCCTAGCCGTCCCAAGCTTTGCCCCGTCTCCCATTCCCGATGGACCGACCTATCCCACCTACCTAAAACAGTGAGGACGAGGACATCTTAATTCACTAAGGAGGCTATGTTTGTTTGGTGAGATTCAAGATTAAGATTGGATTGACAATTTTTAAGTAAAATTTTTATTTTATGTTTGGATGAAAAAAAGAAGATGCTGACAAACAATCTAAAACAAATTGAAAATCTCACAAATGAGGAATTATTTAGTCCCATGGAGAGGATTGAGACATAGTATCCGGGGGTTGGAGGCCAAAACTTTATGACTATAAAATAACCATTATACTATTGAATATAAATATTTTCAACTACTGATTTAATTTTTTTAAAGTGTTATCTGACTCTTAATTTAGACAATAAATTTTTTCCCTTTTGTAATAGACAAAAAAAAAAACCAAATAATGAATCTTTATAAAATTAAGAAGCTTAGATGTGCATGCTAGTTCTACAAAAATATCTATTTATAGTTCTTAGAATTATTTTTTAGTGATATTTAATTACTAGGATTCTTAATTTAGACAACAGTTCTACCATCTTTCAAGTTTAAATTTATATTTTTTTGGTGAGTAGTAAAATGAAAATTGATCAAAATTAAGGACAAGCAGTAGATAAAAGTAATTTCGCATCATGTATTCTCTTGGATTTAGATCTTTTCCATTTTTCACAAAAAAAATTGATGTTTTTTTATTTCTTTATTTACAGTGAATCCACTTCAATAGGCATTCATTTATTTATTATACTATTTATTGTGGGTCTATTTTAATAATTCAAATAATTTATGTTATAAAGTTTACTAAAATGTATATTATATAAAAAATTAAGTTGCTTGAAGATCAATAAGTTTATGGTTGGATCATATTGATAGTTACAAAATTGTACGGTATACACATAAAATCATCCTTGTTTATTTTATTTTAAGATCAATATTATTCAATTAAATAGAGTTACAGATGTTCAATCGTTTTAATTTTTTTAATCAAATCTATTTATTTGAAACTCTTGCTATATTACTAGTCAGTGGTTTATTATTTACTGTTAATTTTTATTTTCTATTTGTTATTATTGGTTTGGCTACAATTGTTTTTAAGGGCATTATTACCATATGTATAAATTTTGGCTTTTTAATTTACAAATAAACATATAATTGGATGGGATAAGTTTTTCTATCCATGAGATAATCAAATTAAACATGGAAATGGACAAAAGTTAGGAATAACAATTCATGGTCATTGATGTCCCAGGACTATTAGTGAGGTATATAATTAATGACCTCTAATCCTATCCTATCAAAAAACATGGCCTAAGGTCAGGTTTGATGTTTTGTTTAAAATTAAATAGGTAAAGATAGATAAGTAATACGTGTGTTCTGTATATTTATTAATATTATAAAATAATAAATGTGATTATATATATTATGATATGATATTATTTATATCATGTTTGGTTAAAGTGGAATGAAATTGGAGACATGAGTTGAAAAATCATTTTTAACTATTGGATAAAACGAAAAGATAATTCAAAGGAAAAACAAATAATACCAGGGGTGGAGTAAGTAGATAATCTCATGAATACAGATAAGGTATATGAACCAAACAAGGAAAAAGGTGGATGAACAATACTTATCACTATTTCGTTAGTCTAAATTGTGAATAATATCTGCTCTTTTATTAGTTTAAATAGTGAAATATATTTTATATTTATTAGTGAAATCTACAATTCAAACTAATAAAAAAATAATTATTATTTACCCATATTGTAAGATATGTAAACAAATTTAGTTTTGTTCCTAATAGGCACATGAACCCAATTGGGGTAATCACAACCCTGTTACCCTTTTTAATTAATTTAATAATGGTGCCAGAATTTGCGAAGTTAAGCACCTTTGGAGTGATTGGTGAACAGTACTATCATACTTTATCAAATTAGCCCCACTAAACCCATCATTAGTTGGTGGTCCACTTGTACGGTATGAATGGTCGGAGTCATATAAATATAGATGGATAAGGATGTGTACAATATATTAAATGTAATTAATTAATAATCACATCAACTTCCATAGCATAACATTATTATTTTCAGCGTCAACTTTTATAGCATAACATTATTATTTTCAGGTCCACGTTAATGTGACGGGCACAAATCTTGGGGTTTAGCCAACCAGAAAAATGAATATTGATTTAGAAATCTGAGATTTGAGTGTGAGTTCTCTGGAACTAATTTTTCAGTTGTAAGTATAACAACACAATAGATTAGTAAGACTTTTTTTTTTTTTTTTGTAAAATAACAAAACTAAATATATCATAATTAGTGTTAAAAGTGTGAGCTCGACTCTCTATTGTTATACGAAATCGTGACTTTTCACTCTTAAGTTGAGAGACATGATTATGCAGCACTATAATCACTATAATCTTTAGGCCAAGCTTTGGGGTTACCCTTATATGATTATTGTTATTTCTTTTTTTTTTTTTGAGTCAAGAGCACATTTGTTTGGTTATATTGTTATTCATTATGTTAGAGGTATGTTTAAGTGACTTTTGTGGCTTATAATTGTTTTATTACCAATCAGCAAATGGTATTCGCATATTTTTCTCTAGAAACAATGAATGTATTCTAGCACGCATTAATATTGCTTCTAAAAGAATATATGTGTGTGTATGTGTGCGCGCGCGAATTTAGATTATATTAATTGTTGTCTATTAGACAGTGAATTAATATATAATAGATAAAAATATATAGATATTCGTGCAAAATATATTAATGTTTGTAAAAAAAATAAGTCATATTTTTTAAAGTATATTGATATTGAGAATTTTTTGTCCTCATTATCTTATTATCCATCTTTTAGTGGACGATAGTTAGTATGATCCTTTAAATATTATTAAAATAAATGGAGATTGTTAGAGGGAAGAAGCAACAAAATGAATAATTATTCAATATGTTTTTGAGTAATACTTTATTTCAATGGTTAGACGACATATTTTTTTATATATTAGTAAAACATTAAGAAAAGAAAATGAAGACCATTAAGTACACAATTAAAGCATTAATTGGATTTACTTCAGAAACACTACTTTTCATAAATAAAACAACCCCAAAAATAAAAAAAGAAAGAAAAACAAACGCTAGTTGGGATGTGGGGTGGGTATTGGCAGAGATTTAAAGAGTGGATGAACCAATAGAGAGTTTAGGTTTCTCCAAATTTCTTTATTTATTATTGTTTCGGTGTGTTAGCACATTCATGAGCTTAACTAAGCACGAGGTCAACCACTAAATATTGCTCTCTCGTGCTATAATATATATATATATATATATATGTCTCAGCTTGTTCAAGCTAACTTATACGCACTTTAACTAATTCTTAAAAGACAAATCCCACCGTTTATTTATGGGGGGTTCAATTAAAACTGAGACTTTGCTTTGTATGGAATTATCTCCAATGAGTTGATAGCACTTGACATATTTTTCTTAACTGATTATATATTATGCAATTATATAGAGAGGTGTAAACGAATTGAGTTGTTTATGAAGAACTCGAGCTCGACTCGATTAAAATTCGTTTGAGTTCAATTTATTTAATAAACGAAATGTTCATTAACTTAAAAAATAGGCTCGTTTATTAAAGAAGCTTAGCTCGTATAACCTCATTTCGAATTGCATACATAGACTTGTGAATAATTCGTTTAATAACTCGACTCGACTCAACTCGTTACAGACTTAATAAACTAGTTTAAGGATACATATACAAATACTCTAAAAAAATTTAGGATTCTATTAAACTTGGTCCCTTATAAAATGCTCAAATACAAGCTCAAACTCGAACAAGTTCGTTTATATTAATCAAGTTGAGCTCGATTCGAGTTCAAAAATAATCATTTTTAAACAAGAATAGCTAATTTTTTTGTACCTTGAGCCAATCTCAAATATCGTAAAAGCTAGAATTTCAAACTCAAGGAAGCTTAGCGATTAGCTTTGGCTCGGCTCATTTGCACCCTCACATTGTGTTTTTTTTTTTTTTTACAAAATTTAAATTATATGATTTTTTTCTTCGTGCATAATGCCGACCACTTTGACACACAATTTGAAAATCACACCACTCTCCACTGTTCATTAATTGTCACGTTTCTTTTATTAACTTTCACTGTTTCTATTCCAATGCACGCTATGCAGGCAAATTCAGATTCGCTGTTACCTAAATCAAGTTGTTATTTAATTCTTTCGTGCACGTACAGACCAAGTTTAAGACTTTGAATTTCTTAATTCTGCCGTGGATCTCATCTGCTGCTCTGCATTTGTTTAAATTATTAGATCGATGAGAGCTACTTGCTGCTGCGGAGCCAAGCATCGGGTGACCGACACTTTTTTGGCCCGGCCCGGTACTGACTTACTATTGATTTGTTTGGAAGGAAGGTGAAAAATCCCTTTTTCCATTTACTTGATTTGCACTAATTGATATATCAAAAATAACAATGCAAATAAATAAAACACAAGCACACAAGGCACACGATTTTTACATGAAAAATCACGATTTTTACATGAAAAACCTCAACTCGAGCAAAAATTATAAAACCAATCCAAATTTAAGTAAATCAAACACTATTATTGAGTGTTAGTTACAAAAGTATCTTACAAACTATCATTGAATCCTCAACTTACGGATGTAAGTCTACTTTTGCCAAATCTATTAGTCTTTATGCCCTCAAAAACCAATTTTTGAATTTATTATTTTAAGTGTAATAAGTTATCCTGGCATTTTATTTTACGTTCATATATATTATTGGGTTATTATTATCACATGTGATGTAAATGTAAAGTTCATTAGGTAACATTGTAGAAAAATCATGCTAACGATTTATGAACCAAAAGGCAAGGAGTAATGATTCTTCAGTGCCTTGTAGACCATAAAATTGTTCTACGCTACGAGTGTTGACTGGGCGTTACACTATTACGGTTTATACTTGGTTTGCTACTATATGATAAAATGATTTATTCCATTATTGTGGTAGTGACCTTAAGCAAACAAGTAGGTGCAATATAATAAGTATATGCATTGAACTGAATCCAATTCTAAGAATACCTCATAGAATAATAACTGTCAGTTTAAAATGGTAGTTCTATGACAATTCACTTAGGGCTTGTTTGTTTCGGTGGCTTAACTTTCGGATTGGATAACTTATACCAAGCTTTGTTTTTTTACCCATGTTTAGGTTTCAAAACTAAGGAAGGATGATCAATCCGGAGTGACTTTGGTATGTCACGAACATTGAATTATTGAATTTTGGGGGAGGGGGTGGTTATATTAGTCCAGAGATTAAAGATGTGGGTGATTTTCCAATTATGCCCACAGATCTGTTCCATGGCTAGAGATGAAAACTACCTGTTTGTATTTTTTGAACGGCAACAAACTCAACATTGCTTAGGTTCTCAAACTCAACATTACTTGAGCAAACTCAACATGCTTGTTATCTTGGTTGTTTGTTAAGCAATTTTTTTGAAAATTCTGACAGGTTATAAATGTTTGTATTTTGCTTTTTTTTTTGTTTTTTGCAGAATAACAGGTTCTCAGTTCCCTTTTCTTTTTGGGTAAATTACACTGACCTCCCCTGAGATTTTGATCAAATATAGTCAACTCTACCCGTTTGAACAAATTACACCGGCCTCCCTTACACTAAAACGACATTAACGGAGAAGCTAAAATAGCTAAAATACCCTAAGATAAAAATTGTTACCCTCAGGATATATATCAACACACACACACACAGTGCCATAACCGCGCGACCATCACACCATCGCCGAGCCCAGCACCACCGGTGCTAGTTGTCGTCGTCCATGACCATCGCCGCCGCCGTCCCGCCGTCCATGACTGTCGCCACCGCTGGCGACTCCTTTGCTGCTGCCATCAACCACCGAAGCCACCGATCAGCAAAAAGAAACAGCAAAAAAAATTGAAAGAAGAAGAAGAAGATTGCGCGACGCCGACGCCATTGATCAGCCACCATGACACCGCCGTCCACCATCGGCGCCACCGCCGTCCACCACTGTTACCACCGCCGGCAACTCCCTTGACGCCGCTCGTCGTTGAACACCACAGTTCCTCTCCTCTCTCTCGATGAGGCTCTCTCTCTCTCTCTCTCTTTCGTTTCTCTCTTCCACACCACAGCGCCACCTCCGGCCGCCACAACCACCACCAGCGCCACTACCCACCACCTCTAGACTCACTGTCAACACCCTAAAAACCATTTAAACCACCACGGAACAACCGCGGTGGCCACCACCATTAATGAATTTTTATTTTCATTAATTGTATACACACAACCACTACTGTGCACACTATTATTTCTCGATCGACAATGTTCACTATCTTTTCGACGACCTAACGCTGCTAGTGAATGTCTTCAATCGTCGGTAAATTATTGTGACGAATTCAAACTGAAATATTATCGTTGTATAAACTTTATAAAAAGAAAAAAAAAAGAAGAAACAGATTTCTGTGTTGAGGAGAAAAATGGGAATAGAATGATCGACAATATTCACTACCCTTTTGACAATCTAACGCTGCTAGTGAACGGCTTCAAACGCCAATAAATTACTCTGGAAAATTTAAACCGAAATATTATCATTGTATAAACTTTATAAGAAAAAAGGAAGAAACAAATTTCTGTGTTGAGGGGTAAAATAGGAATAGAATATTATGTAATTGCTGACACAAACGGAGTTGGACGGACCCCTAACGGTTTGGGTTGATATGTAATTACATTTCAGACTGTAAGAGAGGTCAGTGTAATTTATTCAAAAAGGTGAGATTAACTGTATTTGACCAAAATCTTAGGAGAAGTCAGTGTAATTTAACCTTTCTTTTTTTCTATTGGTATGATCTTGTGCATAAAAGTGTGAATTTGTAACATGTCATTTAGTCTCTCTTTTTTGTTTTTTTTTTTTTGCACTTTGAACTTGTTATCTCAAGTTTTAGATAACTTATGGCTTAATGTTCATAAGCTTTAAAAATAGTAACAGGCATGCGTGACAATAAACTAAAAAAGGGCTGAAAAAGAGTATTGCTCTTTATGCTGTTATGTCAAATTTTTGTATTTGTTATATTGGGATTACAAGGGCAACTTGATAGTTTTATTAAATTATCCTACTCACATTCTTCTAATCAAACATAGGAACACTACAAGAAAAAATACTTTCAGCGACCACAACTTTGATCTGCAAATGTCATTATTTAATCGTCAAAAACTTTTACCAACCAAATATTTTGGTCGCCAATTTGGTTGCCAAATGCTTGTCGGAAAAGATTTTTAACTTTTAACGACCAAATTTTCGTTGGTTGGAAATAGATGTCTTCCCCAACAAATAGATTTCGTCGCCAAAGAAATTTGGTCGGTAAAAGTTTTGATTTGCGACCAATAAATTTAGTCGGCCAAAGATTTTAAAAAATTGAAATCTTTACCGCCTAAAATATTTGGTTAGTGAAAGTTGTTTTTTGCAACCAAAGCTTTGGTCAGCAAAAGATTTTTCATATTTAAAAAAAATTGCCGACCAAATGGTTAGCAAAAATTATTTTGAACCTTCCCATCTCTTCGAAGGTAGGCAAAGGCCACGAGAAACGCACCGCCACATCTCTCTCTCTCTCTCTCTCTCTATGTGTGTGTGTGTGTGTGTGTGTGTGTATCAAATCGGTGGGAAAAGACGGCTGAGTGAAAATCTATGGTTTAGTGGCGATGGTTGAGCGGTGGGAGGCGAGCGGTGATGGTTGAGCGACGACCAACGATGGTTGATCTGCGACCGACGATGGTTAAGCGGCATTACATGAGAATCCAAAAAAACAAAAAACAAAAACAAAAACAAAAACAAAACAACAACGATTAGGGAAGTTAAAAAGAGTTCGAGGCTAATGATTATCGTGAAACTGAGAAGGAGAGGGATAGTACTGATTCAGTGGAGAAGGATCTTTGAATTTGGGGTTTAATCGATTCGATGGAGATCCATCTCTTCGAAGGTAGGCGAAGGCCATGAGAAACGCACCACCACATCTCTGTGTGTGTGTGTGTGTGTGTGTGTGTGTGTGTATCAAACCGGTAGGCGAAGAGGGCTGAGTGATGAGCGAGGGCTCAGCAGCGATGTTATTTGAAAGAAATTAACAAATAAAATTTTAATCTAAAAATTAAAAAATTTACTAAATACAAAATAAAAAAACATAAACTTAGTTTATAGATTTTTTTTAGGTAAATTTGTATTTTTTTGTTTTTGTTTTTGTTTTTTTAATTTTTTATAGATTTCTTTTTTATTTTTTCATTTTTTTTCGATAACAGAAATTTAAAAGACAAGAATTTAATTTCTTGTTTATAAATTTTGAATTCGTTTTGACGAAACATTACTGTCGCTATTTTTTTCTCAACGGTAACAAATCGTCCGTCTTAAATTTATATTTTTGGTGGCCAATTTTTTTAAACCGTCTCAAATGGCCCATTTTTTCTACCATCTTTTTACATGAATTGGTGGTCAAAAATGTAAATAGATCAGGTCATGGTGGTCGACGGTCGATGAAAGTGTGGCGACGGTAACCTCGTTTTCCAACAGAGGAGGGGGACATCGATTGAGAGGGAGAGGAGGGAAAGAGAGAGCTGAAACAAAACTGAGGAAGAGGAAAAAGAGAGGGGCAGGGATAGGTGCCCATTCAAGCACTCAAATCTCTTTCTTCACACACAACCAAGAGGTGGGACAGCTGCGTTAGGATTGCAGCGCTAGGACGGCGGTTCTAAAACGTCGTCGTTTGGTTGCATGGTGACCACAGCGGCGTTACGGTGTTATGACATCGATTGGGGAGGGAGGGAGAGAGAGAGAGAGGATGGGAGTGCGGTGACCACTGCGGCGTTACAATAATAGTTTATTTTTTAATACTATTTTTAAGTATTTTTTTATTATTATATAACTAATTCTATAAATTTTTTAAGTTTTAAGATTAAAATCTAAACTATTATAAAGATAGTTTTTGGAATAAAAACTATTATTGATTTCGAGAAATCAAAATAGAAAAAAAGAATCAATAATAATATAGACAATCAGGAACCAAAATGACGTGATTTTTATACAATCACTTTTTGCCAAATAATGTTTTGGTCATGAAAAGATTAAAATATTTTTTTTAAAGAGTATTGGAACCAAATTTCTTGCCAACCAAACTTCCCGCAAATAAAGCCTGGGCCTAAAAGTGTTTGCTTTTGCCGACCAAAATTAAATCGATCGCGGAAAACTAGACACTTTCGCCGACCACAATCAATTTGGCCGCTGAAAATTATGCTTTGACCGACCAAAATCAATTTGGTCGCTAAAACATACGCTTTTGCCAACCAAAATCAAGTTGGTCATGAAACACTATACACTTTCGCCGATCAAAATCAATTTGGTCTCGAAAAACTCTAGATTTTCGCCGACCAAAATCAATTTGGTCGCGAAAAAGTATACTTTTGCTAACTATAATGTATTTGGTCGCGGAAAGTCTACACTTTCGCCGACTAAACTATATTTAGTCGCAGAAAGTCTATACATTCGTTGACCAAACAGTATTTGGTCGGCAAAAATGGTCGGCAAAAGTGTATTTTCTTGTAGTGGAATGGATTAATGTAGTCCAGATAACATGTTAATCCAATGCCAAAAACAAATGGAGGATTGGACAAGTGCTTGGACAATTTATGCCTAGATAATTTATCCCCACAAACAATCCGGGAAAGGGGTATACTTCCATTTCTGTTGAAAATTTTGGTCCAAATCTTATTTAAGTTAGGATAGATTTCTAGTATATTATGGTTACTAAATTGTATCAACATTAATTTGAATTTTTGAATAGTTCTGGAGAATGTAGATTTGTAGAAGTTTGATTAGTTTTGAACTCGACTAGTATAAGTTTGATTAGATTAGATCTCTTTTTCTCTCCTATAAATATGAACGTAATCTCAGATTATTTTGTGTACAAGTTGTTTGGAAAGGAGAATTTATGAAAATCGAGTGATTTGTAATCTTTTCACCATATATTGAATTTTGTCACCCGTGGACGTAGGCAAATTGTCAAACCATGTAAAACTTGTCTCTTTCTATTTGTTTATGATTATTCTGATTTTTTTTTGCACAACAAGTGGTATTAGAGTTTTGGTTAAACCTATTTTTTGGTCTCTGCAGAAAATAAAAATTACTTTTAAATATACTTGAAGCTTCATCTCATCGAGACGATTCCAACGATATATTACACGTTAAAAACCAAGTTTAGACGCTCCCGCACACTCTAATTAAGTCTATGCAATATTTATAGTATGTCAAATGCATCCTTAGGCTATTGTTGAAGAATTGCTACTGATTCGGGTTACTACTGATTTTATTCATGGTGGATGATTACTACTAATCTCCATGATCTGCGCATAAATAAGCTTCCCATTCCATCTAAATTTTTTGCTACTTTTCGGGTTTACATTATTTTGCTTGTGTTATTTCACTAGTATTTTTGTGTAATTTTTTTTGGGTAAAAAAGGTTTTTACTGTTTTGATTGTTTCAGATTTAATCACAATATCAGTTTTAATCAATTTAATTTTTAATACAAAAAAAATTGATTTTGTCATATTTAAAAAAAGTTGTCTTTAGTCTTATTCAAGCGTAGAATATTGTTCGTAGTGGAGTTTAAGCATTCTGATGGCCGAATCTGCTGAAGGAACAAAGTTAGAAGGTTCGAGTAATTATCTACGGAGAACTAGGATATCCAACGCAAAATTTGAAGTTGAAAAATTTGATGGAATTAACAACTTTGGTATGTGGCAATGCGAGGTAATTGATATTTTGATTCAACAGGAGTTGGCTTTCATTTTGGAAGATACGCCAGATGATATGTCAAACAGAGAATGGGACAAGTTAAATCGACAAGCTTGTGGCACAATCCGTTTATGTCTTGCTAAAGATCAAAAATATTTTGTGTTGAAAGAATCGAAGGCGAAAGATCTTTGAAAGAAATTAGAGGAGAAATACTTGTCGAAAAGCATAGAGTGCCGTCTCTATTTGAAGAAAAAGCTCTTTCGATTTTAGTTTCAAAAATATACTTATATGTCCGAACATCTGAATAATTGTAATAAGATTCTTGCTGATTTGTAGAACTTGGATGTCGAGATCTAAGACGAAGATAAGGCTTTGTTGTTGTTGAATTTCTTACCTGATTCATATGAACATCATATTACCACACCTTTGCACGGGAAGGAAAAGGTCCATTTTAGTGATGTATCTAGTGTTTTGATAAACAACGAGTACCGCCGGAAGGACAAGCATGTCAACTATGATACATCCAATAAAGTCTTGTTAGTAAGATCTGGTTCAAAGCGATCTGGAAAGAAGAGAAGTTCTTGATCAAAATCATGTGGTAATTTATCTAGATCGAGGAGAATTGCCAAAGATGAATGTGCCTATTGCCACAATTCGGAGCACTGGAAGAAGGATTGTCTAAAATTGAATGAACAGAAGAAAGACACAGCTTTCACAGCTAATACTATCAATGAGGATGAAGATTTTGATGTTGACTTGACGAGTTCACCAAGACACAGCTTTCACAGCTAATACTATCAATGAGGATGAAGATTTTGATGTTGACTTGACGAGTTCACCATTTGTCTACCATTCTGATGAACTGATTTTAGATTCTGGATGTTTCTATCACATGTGTCCCAATCGGGGTTGGTTTTCTGACTTCACAAAGATAGATGGTTGAGCAGTGCTTATAGATAACAATAATGTCTGTAAAATTCGAGGGATAAGAAGTATCCGCTAAAAGCAGTATGATGGAACTACTAAGGTTATTTTAGAAGTTCGATATGTACCAGACTTGAAGAAGAATCTTATCTCACTTAGAGTTCTAGACTCAAAAGGGTTCAAAAATAGTATGAATGGTGGAGTTCTCAAAGTTATGCTTGTCAGACCCTGATTAGGGATGGTAATTATACCCGTACCTGCCCCGCCCCCGCTTCCCCTGCCCCGTTTTATACGAATTTTCTCCGCACCCATTCGGTAACGTGTAGGGGCGGTATTTACAACTCTCGCCCCATTTTTTTTCGCCCCGCCCCCGATTAAATAAATTAAATATATTAATATATAAATATATAAATATGTATATAAATTTTATTTTTAAACAATATAATAAAACTAAAATACAAAAATATTATACTTATTTTTCTTTTTTTACTTGTATTTCTTATTTTTCTTTGTTTTTAATTATTGTCATTGATCAATATTATTATTTTAATATCTTATCATGTCATTTTATTAGTATTAATTTCTTTTAAAGTGAAAAATGTATTTTTTGTTACCCCCCGCCCCCGCTATTTCCTTGATTATTTTTTTTCGACCCCGCCCTGCTAATAAACTGGGTGGGGTGGGGGAACACACCCTCGCCTCAAACCCATCCCGTTGCCATCCTTAACCCTGACCTATTTTCTTTTTTGGCGTTTTTCGACGCACGTTTAGAATTTTTGATTTAGCATGTTTAAATGCGTTTTGATGCATGATCGGGGTTAGATATACATGCGGGGCAGGTTCCAGGGACCGTGGGACGTTACGGTGCTAATTTTGAAAAATCTCAACAAAAAAAATTTTGAAGACCTATAAATATTTAGAGTTAGATATTTTCAAAAGATATTTTTAAAACTTCTTCAGTAAGTTTCTTTTTTCTCTCTGCCTTCTCTCCAAGTTTCCGGGGCTCGAGGCTCAGTTTTCAATGAACTAACAGTGGATCCTTACTTTTGGCACAGTGGGCTACGCGTTCATCCGAATAGAATTTTATTTCGGCGAAGCTCGACTTTGTACGTGGTTCGAGGCGTTAAATTTTTAAGTCACCGAGGTAGGATCCTAAACTCTTATGTCCTATAAGGGTGCTACGTGTAATCATGTGTCTTTTTACCGGTTAGATTACTGTAGATCTGATCTTATATTCAAGTTGAATTTTGGGTTTAAAAACCATTTTTTGGCGATTTCGGTGGATGAAATCGGGTGTCAGGTGTTTCTTTCGTGATTTTGGTGTTAGGCTTTGGCGTGTGGATGTCCGAGGGTGTTATTTGGGTGTTTGGAGGCATTGATTCGGGGTTTGCAGGTTAAAACCCGTAGCTCGGAACCAGTTTCTGCTTGAGTTCACTCGACTAGATCTTAGTTCTTGAGGTTTGGTTGACTGGACCGTGAGGGTCAGTCGACTGGATCTCGGTTCTTGAGGTTTGGTCGACTGGACCGTGAGGGTCAGTCGATTGAACAGTGTGTTTGGTCGTTTTTGGCGTGATTCCAGTGTGTTGTTTAGGTCACCTGGAGGGTGGGTCCAGTCGACTAGACCTGGGCAGTTTTGTGTTGGTGGTTTGGTGGTTGGTTCTTGGTTTTCGATTGGGTTTCAATGGTATTCAATTGATTAGTTATGGGATTAATTATTTAAATACTGTTAGATTCTTTTCGGGGTTTGGTTGGTCGGGTTGTGACTTTAGGAGTTGTGTTGTGGTTTCGGGTGTTTATTTAGGTGTCGTCCTCAGGGATGATGGGCATGGTTAGATGCAGGTTGTCGCGGCACGGTTGTGTGCGTCGTGGTTGGATATGGAGCGTGTTTGGGCTCACGGCACCTTTGGAGGAAATGTGGTGGCTTGTGACCTCGTGGTTTGAGGGGTTTAGTGTTGGCCTTCAGATTAGGCTTGGTTTTATGTGTTGTTGGATGTCCCTATGAATGGATGTCAGTTTGTTTTGACGGGTGGCGTCGTAATGTATTGTTATACATGGTTATGTGCATTTGTAACTGTTTATTTATGTAAGTAGATTACATAGTTTTGGTATCGTTACATGTACCGTGGTTGCATGCTTTAAAATTTTGAAGTTTTATAAGCATGGTTATGTGGAATACGAGGAACGAATGCATGTGATGCATGTTGCACGGGTTGCAGGTGCGGTGTGAGTCGCGTGTGTAGTATGTGACGTGGTTTGTGTAACGTAGTGACAATACGTGACTTTATGCATTTAAACCCTGGTTTAGTATGCATGTTTTGATTCGGTGTTATTCCGTAATGTTCGGTGTTATCCTATAGTACTCAGTTTTACCCTGTAGTGTTCAGTTTTATCCTGTAATATGCAGTCTTATCCCGTAGCATGCGATTTTATCCTATGATATAATCTGTGGTCGGCGGTTTCATCCCGTGGCTTAAGGTAAATATGCGATTTTATCCCGTTGTTTGTGGTTTTACCCCATGGTCTATGGTTTTATCCCGTAGTATACGGTTTTATCCAAAAAATGTGTGTTTGTGTGTAGATCTATTTCTATGTGATAGAACTGTTGTTGCGGCGTGTGAGGGCCAGTTGTATGTATCACAGTCCATCAGTGAAAGTTCGAGAATATTCATAACTTGCATGTATTGCATTGTGGGACGGATAGACCAATTTTTTAATTATTTTTAAAAGTCGTGTGAATCGCGATCTAAAAACCGTTTTCAATTCTTTTTAAGGCTCCTGTGAGTGAGTCAAAAGATGGTTGTATCCTCGCTTTCCCGTTGCATGTGAAAACTCTTTTAAAAGCTTGAAAGAGAGTCTAAAACTGCACCTCGTTTTTCTAGCATGTTTAGCTTATACTGCATATGTTATCTAGTATCTGCTGAGCTTTGACTCACGGTGTGGGATTTATTTTTCTTCAGGTATCGATCACGCAGGTTGATCCGGGGTTAGCTGGAGAGGTGGAAGAGTTGTAATCTTCCTTTTTATTTTTTCAGTTTTATGTATACATGTTATCCCGTTGTTGAAACCGTGCAATGTAAGCCCTTTTTGGCGGTTATATACAATGTATGTATATTTATTATTGAGAGTGTATTCTCGGGTTGGTTATTTGTGGGTGTTTTACGTGACCCGGAGTTTGGAGTGTGACAATACTGGGGGCTCGTGAGATTTTGAAAGGTACTATCCGTGGTAATTTATGTTTTCTGCATGGGTATACTTTTAAAGGTGGTGCTAACACAATTTGTAAGAAGTCCGATAAGAGTAAAGTCAAGTTTTAACATTTTTTGAACTTGACCAATTTGTCAAAGTATTGAACACCTACGGGTGTATGGCGTCCTTGGACAGATCTGGTGGCAGCACAAATCTGCCAATATGTATGATTTGAAGTTTTGATCATTCCAAGTAAATTTGGCGCCATAAAGCGTATTTGGATGTAGATTTTATCTGTTAATTTGTTTAATTCAGAAATTTGAGCACTTTTAGTGCATTTGGTGGCTGCTTTGGTATGTTGATTTGCTTGGGATATGAATTCTCGCCAATGTAGAGATTGTTGAGAATTTTGGCTCAAATTCTATTTAAGTTGGGATAGATTTCTAGTCTATTATGGTTACTAAATTATATCCACATTAATTTGACTTTTTGAATAGTTCTGAAGATTGTAAATTTGTAGAAGTTTGATTAGTTTTGAACTCGACTATCACAAGTTTAATTAGATTCGGTCTCTTTTTCTCTCCTATAAATATGAACGTAATCTCAGATTATTTTGTGTGCAAGTTGTTTGGAAAAGAGAATTTATGAGAGTCGAATAATTTGTAATTTCTTCAACATATATTGAATTTTGCCACCCGTGGACATAGGTAAATTGTAGAACCCCGTAAAACTTGTCTCTTCCTATTTGTTTATGATTATTTTGAATTTTTTTTTGCACAACAATTTTCAATCTCTCGAAACAAACATGGCCTTGTAGTGCTTAGACTTGAGAGACCATTATTGATTAATTTACTATTCATATAACTTTGATATTGTTAATCGGTGATGCCGAATTAAAGGCTATATATGGACATATTGGGTTATGTGTATGGTGATTATGATATGTGGATGCTCAACATGAAATCTACCATTCTCTAAGCAAGAGAAAATATATTCAAGTAATTTTCACATTATATTGGACTAAAAAACTAAAATCGGCCGGTGATCTTTATATATTATAAAATTTTGGAAATTCTTTTTTGGTTCATTTAAAAGTGAAAATTAAGTTTTTGTTTAATTACATGAGCTAGGGATTTAACAGTTATAATATATGTACATCCATGCCTATTAGCTCACGTGGAATATAGTTTGGTGGAATGAAATTTGATGAAAATTATAAGAAAGGGCCTCACTTATAATTCTCTACTTTTAGGAGTTTAATTGCAATGTGTTGATGGACATTATTATAATTAATGGAAGTTCAGATTTATCTATTTAATAGATAAATTACATGGATAAATATAGTGGATAAAGAGATTTGAAATCAGATTATATATTTTGTCGATAAAAAATATATAATGGATATAGATATCTTGTTTCAAATTAAATGCCAAATTATTTATTTTGTAGATAATGTATATAGATGAATATAATGAATACGAGTGTTAAAATTCATTCAGAAAAGTGATAAGACTTTTATTTGAATCCCATAACTAAAAGATAGATATCCCTCAAGATCCCACCTATATGCACTTTCCTGATTTTGTATGATCTATATATGCATATATGATACGTGATATAAAGGTTAGCCATCAAAACCTTAAGTGTTACAGAGATTCAAAAAAATCAATAAGGAGTGAGCAAGGTGAATACATTTGGAGGCAAGATACCTACATCGCTAAGTGATGCATTATTATAATTATAATATGTAATCAAGTGGTGTTTTTGGACATTATTTAAAAAAAAATCTTTAAACTAACAGAATCCGCATGCACCAAACCATACTTGATTGTCGACAAAATTCACCTCGGACTTCGACTCTTGAGAATCCCTTCAAAATTCTCCATGAACTGAAAAAATGATGAAGATATAATGCTTGATGTTATTTTTAAAGTTCTTGAATTTAACTTGTCATCAAGCGGAGTGTAAACAAAACTCCAAAGAACTTATTTTTGAAGGCTCATAGCAGCTAGAGATAGAATGCCTCAAAAGAATACGATTGCCCAAACCCTAACAGCAAATTTAATTAATCTCGTGAAGCAGACTGATCAATCAGTCTGGCCACCGATCGATCAGTGAGTCAATTCATAGTGAGCGGTCCATCAATCAATCTTCAACACGTTGTAGTAATTTTGCGGGCCAATCGATTCGTCTTTTTACTGATTGATCTGTTTTTCACCGATCAATCCGTTTTTTAATATGTCAGGTAAATTTTGCAGTATCAGCATTCAAACTCTAAACTATTTCAAAATTTTCATCAATTACTGAAAATATTTAACTAAAAAAACCTTTTACATGAAATGAAATGTGATAAAAAATTGATAAGTATTTTTCCAACGAATTACGAAACTAACTTAGGATGGTAACATAAAAAAAATTAGATTCCTCTCAACTCTCAAAAGGAAAATGATTTGATTTAGGTTGTGTCAAGAAAAGAGAGGAAGAGCAACAAAAAGTAATAAAAACTTGGTTTGACCGGTGACTTTGCGTTTGATTAGTGATTGATATGATCTTTGTACCAAACAGAGTGGTTATGCAATTGTTTTTTTTTTTGGGAAGAAAATGATAGATAACGAATGCTTCGGAAATTGTGGGTATGGCATTTGGTATAAAAACAAAAGTCACAAACCTAATTTTTGACTTCAAATGAAGCAATGTTGTGAAGGTCTTTTGTTTTCTTTGTCATCCTCAGCCCTTGTACCATCATCCACATCAAAATAAGCCATCACCAATCCTTGTTCCTGTAAGAATGAAAAATGATATATGGGGTTGAGGAAGAATTTTTAATTACTTTATTTTTATTATGTGATTTTTTTAAACCCATTATCAATTTGTTAATTGTCAAAATTAATGGGTAGGATGAAATCTTTTGGTAGTTTTAACGTACGATTTAAATAATTTAGCGGGTTAAAATTTTGAGTGTATTTTTTTAATTAATTGCTAAAAAATTTTATAAAAAATCTATTACAATTTTTTTAAAAAAAATTTATACTTACTACTTCAAGTAAAAGACTAACTAAAAATAATAGTAATTATTTAATTATTATTATTATTATTATTATTATCATAACAATAACATAAACAAAAACTATATCCAGCAATAATATTTATAATACTATCAAATAAAACGATATTCATAATATATAACACTAGCAATTAAAAGCATAAATGCTCTGTTTTTTTATAAATTATATCAAATTTGAATAGATATACAATTAGAATTTGTCGTACGTAAAAAAAAATGATAACTAATATATACCCTAGACGGGTTAGATTGAGTTGCAGACGAGTTGAAAAAATATAACCTGCAATAAATTCACAACAATTATTTTTGTACTTCTGGTTGTAAATAATACGTACCAAACTTTCATAGTATTATTAGTATTAAGTTTTGAATTATTTTTTCTCTTTATTCAATGACCAACATTAATTGCTCTCGCATCCTATCGAATCTTATAAATTTGTTAATTAAGTGACTACATGAGCGTTCCAAATGAATATATTAAAGATCATGTTTTGAATATCTAAAAAATTTGACTTATAAGAAATTTAACTATTTAAAAGAGAGAGAGAGAGAGAGAGAGAGAGGAAACAAAAGATTATTAGGGACAATTTTTTATAATAGTCTTTTTAAATTTTTTTTATTAACATGTCTAATTTACCCATATTTTTTATTTTTAAGTTGTAGTGTTTGGAATGTTAAAACAATTTTTTTTTATTTTTATGAGGCGAGTTAACTTTTAAAATTAAGATTATTATTTTACTTCAAGAAAATCAGTGTGTATGGGATGTGCATGTGTTTTTTTTCATTGAAAAAAATTTTAAAAAAAAGTTAGTGATTTTTCAGATATGCCAAACACTATGATTTAAAAGTTAACTTCTATTATTCTTTTTATATAAAAAAATCAGCCTTTTAGTGATGCCATACAAAAACAAAGTGTATGTTGAAGTGTCTCTTAAAGTGGATAAAAATAAGAAAATGTAGGGTGGGAGCTAAGGGAGTAAAAATGGCTTGAGGCCAATGGGTGGCCCGGGGCTCGGTACTGTGCGAGCTAAACTCGGCCCGAGAAAATTCCAGCTTGACCTGAGCCCGAAGATATATTTTCGGGCCTGGGCCTACCCCTCATAGACCATGGACTGGCCCGGCCCGACCCGAGGTCCAATGGCTAGTTCTGAAGCATCGATGGCTCGGATCAATTTGAAATTTAAATGAACGACTGAGTTCAAAGAGCCGTTGGGCTCGGCCCGAGTCTGGCCAACGGCTAGTTCAAATTTTTTTTTTATAAAAAAAATTAGATTTTTTGTCCATATAAATAAGGCCATTTTTATTTTAAAAAGTTCATTCTAATTTTCAAATATTCTCTCATCTCTCTACTTTCTCACTCTCTTAGTCTCTTATCTTGTAATTCGATTGCTCGGTGATATTCGGTGGTTCAATTATTTGGTGATATTCGGTGAAAATTACAACTGTTGGCGAATCAAAAATTGAAGATCAAAATCAAAAGTTCTAATCTATCAAGATAAATATTAAAGATCGGAGTTTCTTTAATTTAGTTTGATTTATTTTCTGCACTTTTTTCAGTATTAAATTTATTTCGTAATTTTTTATTTATAGTTTATTTTTTAAAAAAGTGTAGTAGTTATTATTTAAAAAATATTAACTTTATAGTTTTTTTTTGTTATTTCATTAGCATTTTAAATTTATTTCAATTTTATAAATTATAATATTTTACTTTATTAAGTTTATTTATGGATCCAAATATATTTTTCATTAACGAATAAGAAGATATTTTTGTATTTTCACCAAGTAGTTCTAATTTCACTCCCCCTACTCCTCCTAATCCACCTATTAGTTCATTATCATCTGTTACTGCATTTACATCTACTGATAGTGCTACATCTAGTAAAAAGACGTCAAATATTTGAGAGTTTTTTGAAAAAAAATTTTAAAAAAATTATAATGGCACTGTAATTGTTAAACCCAATTGTTAAACCCAAATGTAAAATTCGTAATAAATTTTTTTCAGGTAACACATCGAGTGGTAATATTCACTTAATTAAATATTCAAAAAGTCACCTGAAAAATGCACTTCTTAATTTGAACACACAAATATAAATAGGTAGAAGTCCAACGGGAAACATTTTTAATTTTTTCTTATGATCCTAAATGTGTACAAAATTATATTGTTGATTATATAATAGAAAAGAAATATCCATTGTCTATAAGTAAAGAATCAGAATTTGAATATGTGGTACAAAGAGAATTTTCGCCTTAATTTCAACGTTTTTCTAAAAATACTACTACAAACAGGATTTTGCAAAAATTTAAAGAAATTAAAATCGAGTTATTAGATTTATTTAAAAATTTAAAAAGTAAAATTTGTTTAACTTCTGATTTATGGATTGTTAGAAATAATACAGAATATCAATGTATTACTCTACATTTTATCGATAATGATTGAAATTTATGTAAACGTATTTTTTCATTTAGATCTGTAGATTTTTTCTACACCGGTCATAGTTTAAGTATAACTATTAATTAGACAATAATATGTTTATGGGGAATTAGTCAAAAAATATTTTTTATTACTTTAGATAATATTTTTTATAATAATGAATGTGTTAACTATCTAAAACGTCATTTGAAATTTTCATTATCTAATTCTTTATTTTATATTCGTTGTTCTGTACATATTTTGAATTTAATTGTTAAAGAAGGGTTTTAATATTATAATGGTTCTCTTATTAAAACTAGACTAATTGTAAAATGTATAAATAGTAGTGCCAAAAAAATTAATCTTTATAAAAAAATATGTAATAAAAAAAATTTAAAATTTAAAAAATTACATCCTGATGTAAAAATTAGATAGAACTTTACATATAATATGTTATAAATTGCAATAAAACAAAGAAAAATAATTGATTCATTTTTTGAAATTAATCAAGTAACTAATTTTACTCTACTAACTTCGGATGATTGGCAAAATGTTAATTTATATAAAAAAATTTATAAAATTTTTGATAAATCAACAAAATTATTTTCTTATATTTATACTCCTACTACTTTATTTGTTTTACAATAATTAAAAAAGTAATACAAATATTTATCTGAGGAAACATATTTTCATATGATATTAGTTATGAAAGATAAATTTGATAAATATTATGAAGAAATAATACATATTTTTAGAATAGTTTTAATATTAGATCATAGAAGTAACAATGTTGGTTTATCATATTTTTTAGAAATGATTTATAATGATACAGATTACCAGGAACCAATAAATTAAACACTTAAAAATTTATATAATGAATATAAAGTTAATATAATACCTTAATCAACACAAACGTCCACCAAGATTTTATCACGAAATCGTATGGACAATTGGTCATTAATTAAAATGAGAAGATTTTCAGAAGTTCATGAGAGCTCTATTACTGAACTTCAACGATAATTTGAGGCAGTGGAGAACATAAATAAAGAAAATTTTAATATTTTAGAGTATTGGAAACGACATGAGTTATCGTTGCCAATCTTCTTTTCCACTATAGCTCGTGATATTTTTGCAGTTCATGTTTCTACAATTGCCTCTGAGATAGCTTTTAGTGCAGATGGACAAATCATCAACGAGTATAGATCAAGACTGACGTCGGATATGGTGCAAGCTTTGATGATCTCACGCGACACAATCTACGCATCGAAGAAAATACAAGAAATGAACGAGAAAGATCGATTGAAAGTTGACTTGGAGGATATAACATCTGGATCGGCTGAAAAATTATCTGGCTCAGACTAAATTTTTATATTTTGGATTTGTAATTAATATTCTTATATTTGTCATTTACTAATTTAGCATTTTATTTGTAATTTTAAGTAGAGAATAATGTAAATGATTGTTAGGCTTGTATGTGTCAACCTAGTTGAGATGTACTTAACCTATAGTGATGTAATTTTTCTATTTTTTAAGTGTAGAATACACTTATAAAGTGTAAAATATAATGTTTATGTAATTGTTCAAATTTAATTTTTGATTAATAAAATTTATATTGCATTTAATTATTTCAAATGTTCAAACTTATTGTATTTAAATTATGTAATTATTTGAACTGTTCAAACTTATTGCAAAAAATAATAAATTATAACAAACTAAGTACTGACTAACTTATAATAATATAAACTATAAACTTATAAAGTAATAATAATAAATTTATAAAGTATGAATTATAAATTTGAAAACTAAAAAACAAATAAAATTTAAACTTATAAATATAACTAATAAGTAATAACTAATAAAAATAATAATAAATAATTATAAAGCATAAAATATAAAGTATAAACTAATAAACATATAATAATTATAAACTAACTTATAAACTTCTAATAAAATAAAAGCTAATAACTTATAAACTTAATAATAATATTAATAGGTTATAAATTTATGAACTTTAAAACTTGTAAGTTATAATTTATAAACTTATAAAAATATAAAACTAATAAACTTATATTTTGTTATAAATAATAAATTAATTTATTAATTTATTATGAAATTTGACTAATAAATTAATAATAAATTGATATAACGACAACTAATAATTAAGAAAAATTTAAACTTATATTATACAAGTTACATCAATAATTTAAAAAAAAAACTAAAAGCCTGAAAGAAGTCCGACCTGCCTGCCCAAAAGCCTGGCCCGAGACTTGAATCCGAGTCCTACATTGGGAAAAAAGCTCAACCCGACCCGATTTTTTGACAGGAGTCCGCGGGCTTTGGGCCGGGTTAAATCCGTCCAAGCGACGACCAAGCCGGACCCAAATTACACCTTTAGGTGGAAGCCTATTCTTCTTCACAAACTCCTCCTAACCTCACTAAAGTTCAAACTTTAAAAAATTTGAAGTGCAAATATTTTATGTAATTCTTACGTAATTCTTATTTGTTAATAAGCAAGCATCAACGTGCACGGAAAACTAGTTTTGATGAGCCATTAGGAGCGAGAAAAAAAATAATTGAAGATGTAATAGATTAGTTATAATATTGTAAAGTGTGTCTGTTTAGTGATACATAATATATAGATACGAATTGATGTGCCTTTTTAGAATGTGTTTTTTTAGTAACACATATTATAATATGAATAGATGTTTTTTTTCACGATTATTTAAAATAGTTACGAATTCATCTATATTACCGTGTTTCTCTACCATATTTACACTTTGAATTTGAGTATGTTTAAAAATGTACAAAATGGTATTTAATTCATTAGACCGGTTGATTGTGGTAATGCTTTTATGAATGTCATATTATTATATTCGATATCTTGTAGGCATCATAACAAGGAATCGAATCAATTTTAAGAGCATGGTGTGAAAGACTAATCTAGATCTATTTTCGTTTTTAAATTAATATAATACGTAAGTTCGGTTATTTGTATTTTATCTAGTGTTTATTTATCACGATACACAAAAAATATACATATATTATAACGTACTAAGTTAATCTTACCACTACAACTACTACTATCACTACAAGAAAATCAATATATATCAGCGTTTTTTTGTACTAGCAGTTCCTCAAACCGTCACTATAATTTGGATACAATAGTGGATTTAAGAAGTGTTAGCAATTTAGGTGTTTAGTTGCATTTTAAAAACCAGCCACTAGAATAAGGTTTTAGTCTACCAACGTTTTGTTCTTCCATTTTGCCAATTTGTATGTTTAAGTGCCATGTAAAAGGCAATAGTGTTATCCTATTTTTGTTAGTTGTACGAATACTTTTGCTAAACTATTTTTTTAGAAGAGTTCGCGTTTTTTTTTTTCTACGAGAGATTACAATTATATGCTTCTAATAAGGAATACTAATTAAGCTTGTAAGGACTTTCTTATGTTGGTTCTCCCTATTTTTGTACACGTTCTATCAGTGGGGCGATGTCAATACTTACATAGCATACACTTGGAATTTTCTTGTTATTCTTTGTTTTTCAAAACTTTTGTAGAAAAAAAAAAGCGTGGTCATTGCTTGGGATGGTATTGTTACTGAAAAATACAAAACCTGAATTTGTGTTTTATTTGAATTTACTTGATAGTGTAGGTCATAATCTCTTTTAATTTAAATTCTTTATTATATCTAATAAAAATTACAAATTATATTTATTCTAAATTATTGTCTTTTATATTATAGATAATAGAACAATTTAAAAGCACACAACGATGACTTCGTTTTCTTAATTTGAAAGCTAGTGTGGAGGCTTTCATAACGATGGCATGATATTATACTTTTACTTGTGCTTTAAATATTAAGACACCTAACCTTTTTTGTGTGTGTGTGTGTGGTGTGTCAAGTTTATTATAGAAAACTAATGTTTATTTTTGAATTACGAACAGTTATGTAATATTTGTTACAAGGTATTGTGGTTTAATAAAATGTAAATTCCGTCCCATTCAAAATTTTGAGTTATTAGATTATTTTATAGAAAGAATCTTAGTAGATATTTGTTGTTATATTTAGTAGGTATTGTGGATGAACAATGAAAAATATTGCATATTTGCAATAATAGCATTAATAGATTTAGTAGCGCTCAAAATTGTTAGTAAAAATAAAATTTTATAAGCATTAAATAATTTTTGCTAGCGGCTAGAAATGTTACTAAATTCGAAGTTATAGCAGCGTTTTTAATTTTTTGACAACAATAACAGCAGTTCAAATCATTGCTATAAATTATTCAAAAAGCATTGCATTATATTCTTTACCAGCATTACAAACCGTCAAAAGTCACCACTGGTATTAAGACAATATTCTTTACCAGCATTCAAACCGTCGCTGAAAGCACCGTTGATATTAAAAGGATTATACCAGCGTTTGTCAAAAGCATTGCTAAATACCTGCACCGACAGGTATATCCCTACGCTTTTGGTAACGGTTTACAAACCCCTGGTATAGACTTTGAATACATTTAGGAGCGATTTTTATAACTTTTGGCAGCGCTAACGACTACTGCTAAAACTCACATTTCATGTAGTGAGTATATATCCCAATACAAGTTCAAAAAATAGAATTCTAATGTAATTAACTCTTGTTAAATTTTGAGCTTTAAATTTATTAAAAATAAGTACTAATTTTTAATTAAAAAAAAACTATTATAATTGGCAAAAAAAATATAACGAGTTTAACAAAAAAAATCCAAAATAAGCAAAGTCTAAATTGTCAGATCGAACCGCACCCACTCAAGAACACATCAAACCCATGAATCCAAAATTACAAAACCTATCTGTAATTGTAGGTGATCAAGACAAAATAAAAATTTAATAGTCAAATAATGAGTTAGAATTCAACCCAACCCAAACACCCCTAATCACCACAGCCACTTTCATCATTCCACCACCAATACTGTCTCTGTGATCTTAACCACTCTCTTCAAGTTTACTATGATTGCCCACTGTGTTTTTAATTTATTGAATCAATGCCAATAAAAATTCAATCTGGGCCAGGTTACATGTGAAGAAGTGTAGTTGAATGTCAATAAAGATATATATATATATATATATATATATATATATATAATGCATGTCAAATGATATAAGGTCAAAACTTGGTTAGCGTAATTTTATCTTACGTAGGAGAGCGAGAATGGTCCAAAAATATAATCAAGAGGAAACTCCTATTTCTATGGTCCAGGATTCAAAAACTAGTATATATAAGATTAAACCCGATAGTTAGCCCAAATTACATAAGATACTCAGTCTATCCATCTTAATGTTCTGAGATTATGCCCTCTATTTATTTAATTACCACAAAAACTTAAAAATCAAAATTTGAAATTTACCAATGTGCCAAATCTTTGGTATTATCTTCGGTGATATGATCTTGAAAGGTTAGAAATGAAAACGGTGTTTAGTCTAGTTAAAATCAAGAACTTATTTTAAAAAGTGAAGAAAAATTTCTTCTAACGATTTGTTAAAGTACTGTGAGCTATGCAAGACAGATCGATGAATGAATTGATTTAGATCAATGGATATATCGATTGATCTTGAGATTGATTAATCGGCATGTTGCGGGACAGACTTATAATAGGCATTAACGTTGCAGCCGTTGGCTATTTTGTAAGAGTTCTTTCACACATATTTGATTTTATTCATTGTACTTGTATTATTCCTAAATAACTTGAAATTATAAAAAGAGAACCGATTAACCCTAGAGGGGGTGAATAGGTTAATCATTGTTTTATTAAAAATTAAATGATTGATTTAATGCACTTAAATAAATAACTAACTGTTGGAATCTGTGAATTTAATTGGCCATTGAAGTCCAGATTTCAATAGCAGAATCAATTACAATTGAATTGGCTATTCAATTGCAATTGAAGTCTGGAAACCAACAGCCATGAATGGCTATTGATTTCCAGGAAAAACCCTCCATAAATGAAAGGGCCAGAGAAGATGAAGAGACAGAGCCAGGAGCTCTGTGGTCTCAGAAGAGGAAGAGGAAGAGACAGAGAAGAGGAAGAGCCAGGAGCTCTGAGGGTCAGCCAGGAATTCAATAGCCATAAAGTGGCAATTGAATTCTCTGTGGCTATTTAATTCTCTGTAACTCTTCTCCTTCTTCTGAAGAGGCTATAT
>JAUMHN010049487.1:0-27853 GCA_032360265.1 Heliamphora ciliata | reverse complement strand
TATATATATATATATATATATATATATATATATATATATATGGATTCAATAGTGCTAGCGATACTAATTTATTTTACCAATTTAATATCTTAAATGATGTAGTACACATCTTAACCAGGAAATTAGTTTACGAACTCACATTCAATATTTGACACCTCACCCGTTTATGGACTCTCATTCAATATTTGACTCCTCACCAGTTTATAGAGGATTGTAAACTAATTTTAAGATTTGCATTAAATGTACAACTTTAACTAACGTGTAAAAACATCTTACTAGATTTCTATTCATCAAAATAACTCAAACTATTTAACCATGGTTAAACTATTGAAGTGGGTCCTTTATTTGTTGTTAGTCATATTTAAATTTAAACTTTGTTTGTTCTCAAGTTAAAAAAAATATAATGAAAATTATTTTTCATGTAAAATGATTTTGTAAATAAATAATTTTTTTATTTTTAAGTATTTAGTTGATATTTGTAAAATAATTTTAAAATAAAACATAATAAAATTTTAAATCAAAATAAGTTATGGTTTTAATACATTGACTCACTCCACCATCTTCACTACTACCACCACAACCGCCATCATCTTCTCCACCACTACCACCACAACCATCGTCTTCTCTACCACCACCACAACCACCATCATCTTCTCCACCAATACCACCACAACCATCATCTTCTCCACCACCATCACAACCACCATCATCTTCTCCACCACCACCACAACCATCATCTTCTCTACCACCACCACAACCACCATCATTGTTACTATTTTAAGGTGAAACAAACAAAATATTAATTAATGCATTGCACATTTTTTTTAAATCTACACAATGAATAAAAATAATTCTTCATAACTTTTAGTTGTATTTTCAATTATAAGAAAATCCATTAATTAAAAAATGGATCTAATAATAGTTAGATTCAACAACAAAAATTATCAATTACGACAAAATAAATAGAAATATTTATGTTCTAGATCAATCCCAATCACGAATATCATAACTACGATTATGGGTGTTACGCCCTAAACTCCTGTTCACGTGAAACGCACAAAAACAAATACAGAAAACATCTAACCCGAGTTTCACTCTCAGATAAAAACATACGTGCATTAATATAATCACCAACCAGCTTACAATACAAAAGGTTCTAACACCAAAAACATGTAACATAATACATGGTCCAAAAATAACAAAAAAGGAAGACTACAGATTTTCTGCCCCTCCGGCTCCTCTGGATCAACTTGCGTGACCGGTACCTGAAAAAATATTTCAAATTTCACACCAAGAGCCAAAACTCAACAAAAAATAGACAAACAGGAAATAGAAGTTAAACATGCTAAGAAAATAATGTGCAGTTTTCAACTCACACGAGCCTCAAAAACAGTTGGGAAAATGGTTCGAAAACATATAATGATATTACAATGCTTCACATGCAATCCATGTACCTTCTCGGGCTTTCACCGAGGGACCGCAGCGCCAACTAATGCACTGTTAACTAGAGTTAACATTCACAGGATCACTTCTCCATCGCTCATATTCCTTACACATATGCACAAATAAAACCAGAGTTTTAGATACCACAAAATCACATACCCATCCTTCAACATGAACGAATAACACTAGAGTATTAAATGCACGAAACCTCATAAAATTCACGTAACATCACTCGCTACATAACCCATCACGACAACACGTGCCACAAAACTCGACATCTACTCCTACGGACGACCATCAACCTACAAGACCAAACCTAGCCCGAAGGCCAACTCCAAACCTCCTACAACGATGTTTAAACACCACGATGAACTAACCCACATCACTCTCGAGGACGACAACAAAGCACAACAAAACCCCACGGCCACAATACGACCACCTAAAACCACCAAAATAGCCCCAACAGCACTTCAGTTGACTGAACCCCATAATTCAGTCGACTAAAAAGCTACTGAAAAAGAAATAGAAAGCCTCAAACCTAGGTCAGTCGACTGAACACCTTAGTCTAGTTGACTGAACAACCCCACTGTCGACCTAGTCGATTGAACTGCCCAATTCAGTCGACTAACTCATGGCGGAAACCGACATTAAGCTACTGGAACAGCCCTCTCAAACTCGGAATCGAAACATCCAAACTCCATTTTGACACCCTAGGAGATGCCCAAGCCCAAAACTACTTAGAAACACAGAAGGAAACACCTCAAAAACCCCTTTCATACAATCGAAAACTACCGAAAATAATTTTGAACCAAAACCCGACTTTTCAAAACATAAATTACTTTTTCACCCATTTTTAAACGGTAAAAACACACACGATTACACGTAGCACCCTTATAAGACATGAGAGTCTAGGATCCTACCTCGGTGAGTCAAAAACTCGACGCTTTAAACCACGTGAAAAAACAAATTTCATAAGAATGAAATTTCAACTGGATAAATGCGTAGCCCTCTGTGCCGATAGCAAGGATCAGCTGTTGGATCGTCGAAATTTAAGCCCTGGGCCCCCAAGAAGTTAGAGAGAAGGCAAAGCTTTCTAGACTTCAAAAAGGTAGAGAGATGAAATATCTTTCAGAAAATATCTAAACACAGATATTTATAGGCTAGCAAAAGTATATTTTTTTTAAAATTTGCACTACAACGCCCAACGGCCCCGGGATCTAACCTCACATACATTTCTAAACCTGAACATGCATCAAACACATATAACCATGCTGTAACGAAAACGATAAACAATGCGTCAAAAAATGCCGAAAAAGAAAACGAGTCAAGGTCTCACAACTCTACCCCTTTTAAAGGAATTTCAACCCTGAAATTCAACACAAGGTCAAAAGAAAATGATCCTGTCGATCGAAATCGACACATGAACAAGAGGTGATCAGCCAAACCACTCCTAGGATACAGTTAAATAAGGTCATGCATTCTAAACAACGACTAACTACCTCAAAGACATAGGATCTAAACTCGTCCCAACCTCACATCCTCACCAACTGATGTGTCAACACAGCACACCACCCATGGAGTCCATCATAAAATCTCAAACAGATGAAATGAAAAAACATGATGCTCCCATGTTGATAAGAACACTGGCCCAAAATCTACACACTCAGAAAGTACCTATGCTCACTGAAGGAGTAGCTGCATCATCAGGCACAATCGGTGTCTTGGAAGAACTGGGAGCTATAAGGGCATACACTCTGCCCTGCGTTATCTTGGTCTGTCCACCATTACCTAGCACTGTTGACTACCATACCAACTGAACTGAAGTACCCCCATCTGTAACCCAAAAAATTTGAACTGCAGGCTGTTGTCGATAATCTGGTTGACCCTGCACAGACGAACTCATTGGTGTGCCTGTCGTACCTGGTACACTGCCTCCCTAAGGGCAGTTCCTATGAATATGTCCTGGCTGGCCACATCCATAACAAATTTGTAGCTCCCTTCCCTATGACTAAACCCATACTGAACTCTGGGATTGCCTCTGCTGCGGGCAATCCACCGCATGACGTCTTAGTTGCCTACACTGATAGCAAATCTACTCCTTCTGCCTCTTTCTGGAGCGCCTAGCTGACTGCGCTTTCACTCCACTCCGCTCTGCTATCCTCTGACCTCCCTAGGTCCACGGGTTTCACTTAAAGTGTTCTCGATCCTTGCTACTGACTCCACCAGCTCTGTAAAAACACGCTGCCCCATACTTGCACCTTGATCGTCGGCCTCAAACCCCACTCAAGCCTCCTCGAGCGTAACTCATCTGTCACCACTATCTCCAGTGTAAAACAAGACAGGCTAGTAAATGTGGCCTCGTACTGCGCAATACTCATTGTCCCCTAGGTGAGGGAATAGAACTCCACTCTGTTCAAGTCCCTCAAAGAAGTTGGGAAATCCACCGCATGATGTCTTAGTTGCCTAGACTGATAGCAAATCAACTCTCTCTGCTCTAGCCTCCCAGATGAAGCCACTTATGGTGCTAGTGCAGAAAACTGCTGTGGTAATTCAGATGGATGGAAGCTAGGGCCGAAGGACCTCTGCCTCTTGCTGGAACGCCTAGCTGACTGCACTTCCGCTCTGTTCTGATGTGCTCTGACCTCCCTAGGTCCACGAGTCTCACATAAAGTGCTCTTAATCCTTGCTGCTGACTCCACCAGCTCTGTAAAAACATGCCGCCCCATACCAGCCAATCACTCCCTGATCGTTGGCCTCAAACCCCGCTCAAACCTCCTCGAGTGTAACTCGTCTGTCACCACTATCTCTAGTGCAAAACAAGACAGGCCAGTAAATCTGGTTTCGTACTACGCAATACTCATCGTCCCCTAGGTGAGGGCATAGAACTCCTCTCTGTACAAGTCCCTCGAAGAAGCCGGGAAATATTTCTCCAGAAAAACCCCCGTGAAAGCTGCCCATGTGCTCTCCACAGTGTTTCGGGCGTATTTTTACCACTCGTGAGCATCAACCTCCAGTTGAAAAGTTGCAAAAGAAACCTGCAATTCGTCCTCAACGAACTATATTGTGTCAAGGATTCGGGTCACCAATTCCAACCACTCTGTCGCTACAGTAGGATTAGGATCCCCAGTAAAAGTAGGTGTATCTATACGTCTGAACTCTCGCATCGCTGTCGTTGCCCTCGGCTCATGTTCCCTCTCTCTCCCCTAGCAGTCTCAACCAGCTAACCAATTGAGTCAACCAACGCACGCAGTAACCTTATCGCGTTAACAGGTCCTTAGAGAGCATTTACATCCCCAGCATCAGGGATAGGCACATCTCCTTGTCCAAAACCATGGCCATGGCCTCGACCACGACCTCGTCCTCTCCTCGTAGACATCATGTCTATATGAAAGGAAAACAGAACATAAGACGCGGCACATTGCATGAACATAAATGCTAACCACATAAGCATGTTAACACGTAGCTACATAGATTCATGCTAAACAAACCCCATATACCGAGGAGAACCGACAAGAGTGATGGGTCAATCTAGATAACCCACTTAGATTCTTTACCAGAAAACACGTCGGCCAAACGCATTTTTAATCGGCTACCAAGCTTGTTAATCCAAACGCCCGAAGGTAAGACTAATCATTCTTAAGGTTCAACCTCCATGCTCATATATACACAACATTTATAATTTCAACACACTATCATGCCCATAATATCAAAACATCTAAACACATGTAGTCAAGCACACACAATCAACCTCATACGGTGATGCACCCTCTTCTTACGGCTCTTAAGTATTTGAACCCAGAGCTCTGATACCATTCTATCACGTCCCAAACTCCAGGTCCCGTGAAACGCCCAAAAATAAACACAGAAAATAACCAACCCGAGTTTCACTCTCAGATAAAAACATATGTGCATTAATATAATTGCCAACCGGCTTACAATACAAAAGGTTCCAACACCGAAAACATATAACATAATACATGGTCCAAAAAGAACAAAAAGAAAAGACTACATATCTTCTACCCCTCCGGCTCCTCTGGATCAACTTGCGTGACTGGTACCTGAAAAATATTTTAAATTCCACACCGTGAGCCAAAACATAGCAGAAACTAGGCAAGCATGAAATAGAAGCTAAACAAGCTAGGAAAATAATGTGTGATTTTCGACTCACACGAGCCTCGAAAATGATTTTAAAAGTTGGTCAAAAACATATAATTATATTATAATGCTTTACATGCAATCCATGTACCATCTCGGGCTTTCACCGAGGGTTCACAGCCCCAACTAATGCAACATCTTGGGCTTTTACCAAGGGACTACAACCCCAAATAATGCACCTTCTCGGGCTTTCACTAAGAGATCGCAGCCCTAACTAATGCACTGTTAACCAGAGTTAACATTCATAGGATCACCTCCCCATCGCTCATATTCCTTACACATATGCACAAATAAAACCAGAGGTCAGTCGACTGAACACCTCAGTCTAGTCAACTGAATAACCTCACTGTCGACCCAGTCGACTGAACTGCCTAGTTTAGTCGACTGACTCACGGCAGAAACCAACTCTAAGCTACTGAAATAGCCCTCTCAAACTCAGAATCGAAGCATCCAAACTCCATTTTGACATCCTCGGACACGCCCAAGCCCAAAACTACTAAGAAACATCGAAAGAAACACCTGTTTTCATCCAACCAAAAACCACCAAAAATGATTTTCTACCAAAACCTAACTTTTCGAAACATAAATCACTTTTTCATATTTTTAAATGATAAAAACACACACGATTACACGTGGCACCCTTATAAGACATGAGAGTCTAGGATCTTACTTCGATATGTCAAAAACTCGACGCCTCGAACCACGTGAAAAAAACGAACTTTGTCGAAATAAAATTTCGACGGATGAATGCGTAGCCCTCGGTGTCGATAGCAAGGATCAGCTGTTGGATCGTCAAAAACCAAGCCCCGAGCCCCTGAGAAGTCAGAGAGAAGGCATAGCGTTCTAGATTTCAAAAAGGTAGAGAGGTGAAATATCTTTTAGAAAATATCTAAAGAAAGATATCTATAGGCTTGCAAAAATATATATATATATATATTTTTTTAAAATTCGCACCATAACGCCCAACGGCCTCGGAATCCAATCCCACGGGTATTTCAAAACCTGAAGATGTTTAAAAACACATATAAACATGTTGTAACGAAGACGATATACAACGCATCGAAAAATGCTGAAAAGAAAATGGGTCATGGTCTCACCATGGGTGGCCTCCATCATTAGATCTTGTTAAATGACAAACAACAGAAAAATGACAAGCGATAGAAAAAAAATATTCTCAAATTTGCTTAGATTTTATAAAATAATTAAAAGAAATCGATATAATTTATGATAATAAATTACGTACCATGAACTTAGATGGTCTTGAATTTTGAGAGGGATCATATGGAGATTCAATGGTCCTAATAATGAGTATGAGAGATTCAATGGTCCCTGTAATGAGTCCTAGCATAGATAACAAATAAAAGACTATAAAAGTTACATATATTATGCAACTAATCATATATGAAAAGAAAGGCTTTGAACTAATCATATAATATGTTCATACTTTTAAATTATTTGATGCAAACTGGTATTCTTAAATATATTTAAGCTAGTAGGCGACAGAGATTCATTAGAAGTAGCTCTAGGAAAAAAACAAGAATTGAAACAATGAATTACATCACTAAACAAAGATTTGCTACTAGTATAAAATTAAATAGTAGTATATTTTACCTTGGTTGCTTTAGTAGAGGACTAGGTCTAATATGCCCAATTTGTTTGCAATTGCTGCATTTTTATTTTTTTCTCCTCTTGATTCTCTATCAGATGTTTTTGTCTAAGAGATTTAGGTCACTCTCTCCAAGCAACATATGGTGGATCATGTAAAGTGAACGTTACATTAGATAAAACTTGACTATTAACTTGAAGTGGTCACTACAAGAAAATACACTTTTGTCGACCATTTTTACCGACAAAAAAATGTTTGGTCGGCAAAAGTATAGACTTTCTACGACCAAATGCAGTTTAGTCGGCGAAAGTGTAGACTTTTGAGACCAAATACATTATGGTCGGCAAAAGTATAATTTTTTGCAACCAAACCTAGTTTGGTCGGCAAAAGCATAGAGTTTTTCACGACCAAATACATTTTCGTCGGCGAAAGTATAGAGTTTTTCGCGACCAAAGTATGTTTGGTCCGCGACCAAAGAGTTTTCCCCTTGGAGCAATTGAATCCACTCGACAGGTCACGTTCCTGGTGGTTGATTGTCCCTCAGCATATAATGCCATGCTGTAACGCGCCGTCCTCCAGGCATGTCGGGACATATATAAATATAAATAAAAGGATGTTCTAGCCATTCATTCATATTAACATACGTTAATTATTACATCATAAGAGAGTTCTGAACCGTTTAAAAGTACATAATTATTACAATTTTACCAAGAAATTTCAAAAATTACACTAAGCACGAGAGAACTAAATATAAGCACAAAAGCAGAAGTCTTGACTCCTTAGAATGCATCAGCAAAATCCACGTACTCTTGGAACTCACCTTGTTCTTCAAACTCTTCTTCTCCCTCTAGGATGACTTCCTCCAAGAACTCCTCCTCACCTGTGGCACGAATGCCATGAGCCAAGGCTCAGAACCAAAATACTCTAACCTTCTAACTAATCTCACAGCACAAAATTCACCACAACACATACCATACAACACCCAATACAGTTTATAGTCAAGGAGATAGATAAATTTAAAACAAGGTAGCAGGTAAGTTAATAAACATGCGTGTATGAAATGCAGATGCCCAACCCAAAATGCACCAGGATTATAACAGAGATTCCACGCCAGGAATCACCAGAGTAGACTTAATGGGACTTGATCACCAAAGCCATCATTGCGCCTGATTGCTTAAGGTAAACGCGTCGCCGGGCTTCATGCCACAACTGTTTTACTCAATGGCAACGGCATGGGGGCGGGCCAACCAATCACCCATCCTTATCCGGGCCAACCAAAATAATCATCCATCCTTATCTAGGCCACCCAAAATATCATCCATCCTTATCTGGGCCACCCAAAATAATCGAAGTAATAATCCCACCTTAAGATGCGCGATGCGCCGGTGTCAACCCAAAAGTCCAAGAGAATTCAAAAGACGTTTCACATTATACAAAGTACCGAGATGAGGAATTTAGAACCACCCAAAATGGGCTCTCTCTGGACTTATCCAAAGTCCAAGCCATTGAAATCAGAATGCTAGCGACGAACCCATGGTGCCCAACAGTATTTATAAACCATTTCAAACACCAAGGATGAACCCAGGGTGTTTAAACAAATTTTGTAACACCGAAAATGAACCCAGGGTGTACAAGGGGAATATATCCCAAAACACTTTCAAAAAAATGACAACCAGTGACGCCCTATATTTAGAACCAAGAAGAACAATTTCAACACAACCCATCCCAACAACAATGTATACAGATGGACTCCAATATGCCAAGATCCAAGTGACAATGTCTATGATGTGTAATATGGATCTCATGTGCAACTATTTATAGCATGGCATCAACTAGCATGGCAAGATTCATGGTACAACATGCAAGCATAAGGTACAAGTATGTGAAGCAAATGCTACAATTCTCAAGATATGATTCAAATATGATAGCATGGGTTCTAAATCATCATACATTCACTTAGAAATCGACTAATTCAAACCAATAATCATATAGAAACTCAGGACTCATAGCAAAGGGTGCTCGAATCACACTTAGCAACTTTTAAGGCTAAAACCAAGTATTAATTTAAAAGGTCCGACATGTTTTTGGGGTATCTAGACTTAGAATTAGCCTATGATTTTTATACACCATTTAGATAAAAATATTTTCTACAACTCTCATGTTTAACACTAAGGCCAAATCCCAAGAAAAATGGGTGAACATTTTATCCTAAGAAAAAACGGTTCTGCACTTTCTCCAGGTTTTACCCAAAATTATGCTTCTGTTGCTCTCAATTTTGGGGTATAAAATGAAGTCCAACTAAGCCCATTTTTCTTGTATGTTCTAGCCTAACAAGTCCCCTACAAGTTTTATGTTTAGAGTTAAGGGTAGTTGGTTGAAACAAGTTAGACTTTTTGGCCATTTTAGAAAATAGGTTCTATCAGCCGCCAAAACTCAGTAGAGCCAGTTTTGGACAGAAGGTTTGAAACGGTTTTGGGGTATCATTCCGAGGCTTTAAGGCTTGCTTTTTGGGCAGCAAGTACTTTAATATGTTAGCTACAATGTTCATGTAGACCACTTGAAATAAGTCACTAAAAATAGGTTTTTGGCTACATAAAAATATGTGTCAAAATGTTCCTTGGGAGCTGAAATTCAATAGAGACTTTAAAAGGGGGTTTGACCTGTCAAACCTCAATATGATGTTCTCATTTGTGGTGGGTAGATAGAAATACATGTTATCTACAACTTTCATGTTTTGACCAAGGTTCGGACCTCATTTTAAAATAGGGTTTTCAAATTGGTAGTGTCGACTAGTCAGAAAATGTCACACTATGGTAAAATTGCAATATCTTGAGTTCTGATTTTGCAAACGAGTTGAAACCAATTTTGGATGAAATGTAACATAAAAATGGAACTCTGGACATAAAAATCATACTTAGATAAATTTTTTACATTGAGTTATGGCATTTCAAATCTCAGGGCAGAATCATCAAGGTCTTCAAAACTTAAGCCTCTTAGGGTTCAAGTCCTCTACTTATGTCATGTTAAGTTTTTGTTCCATTTCTTTGCATGCTTGTGTTTTAAACTTTAATATCAAGGCTCCAGCTCACTTAGATATCATCAAACTCAAAGATAACTATACACAACAACATCTCATATCATTCACAAACATAACAGCCCCTAAATTCCAACTACGACGCCTTTTTGGTGTTGATTTCGATTCTTGATCTTTAGTGTGTTTAAAGGGATGGGTTGAGGGATATTTTGAGGGATATTTGATACAAGATTTAGAGGTTTTATTTACTTGTTTAAGGTCTCAAGGGATGGTGGAGGATGAACTTAGACTTAGCTTTCGAAAATTTTCCCGATTTCCTCCTTTTTCTTCCTTCTTCTTCCCTCAAACTCACCTCAACTCTCAAGAACAAGGGGTTCTGGTTTCTCCCCTCTCTTTGGCTGAAAGTATCATATAGAGAAGAGGTTTTTTGGCTCTCTTTATATAGGCAAGGCTAGGGAACATGTGGGAGACAAGGAAGTACAAAAAAAAGTCCTTTTTTCTTCATTTTTCATAATGTGAATTGATTTTGATTTGAGTTGATTTAAGTTTTGATGGCTAGAATTTAGATATGGGGAAGCTAAATGTAGCTAGGTGGCTGTTTGGGGGACAAAAATCTGTTCCCCCATCAATCAAGGGGTTTGTCTTTGTTTTCGTGCCCCTATTGTGCAAGAAAATACATTAAAAGTTAATTTGATGTATCTTTTTGGTATCTTTTCCTACTGAGACTTATTATTTTAATATGTTTATGAAAAATATAGTATTTTCATGTATTATGATAGTTTTCATAGCAATTGATTAAATAGATGTAGTCTTTGAAGTCAAATTAAGCTATTTTGGCAATATATGACTTTTTGACTTATTTTGTTGTGTATGAACTTTAATAATGATTTGTTTACTTTTTTTGACCTATAACACTATATTATTATGTATATTACTTGTTCAACAAGTATTGGATCATCATAATGCTTAATTTAATACATTTCTCATCATTTTAAGCTAAAAAAAGCAAAAAGTCACTTTTTGGCACATTTCCCGAGGTGGTCGGCTACTAAGGGGTGTTTTTGGCATTTTTTTATGTTATTTTGTCCTTTTCTACTTAATTGTACTTAAATTCTTAATTTAGGGTATGCATATGTCAAAATTTAGATTTTTAAGGTTTTTTACTATATTATGGGTAAAATAGATATTTTACCCTATTTATGAGAATTTTTTGATTTTAAATTCAATATTTCATAATATTTACTTCATTTAGAATGTTAGGAGATTTCTCGAGTGCTAAGGTTTTATTATCTGTGTTTTGGACCTTTTTAGGATTTTTGAACCAAACTTAGGGTTTTTGATTCGAGTTAGGATTTTAAACCTCTTCTCTATTCTATGGCCTCGTGGACTATCTATCACTAACACTTAGGATTTGGGCTGGGTCTTTACACCGGTCGTTATCAACCGGGCTATTACAACTAGGGTTTGTAGCGGGTCGTTACACATTCTGGGAAGGACGACCCTTAATCTATTCAGGGTGATCACTTCTACATTCAGCTTAACCATAAAGTTCCCCACCTCGCTCGAGGTCGGTCAATTAAAGGCTGATTAGCTTACAGCCAGAGAATGCTTTGCCACTTCCCTTAGAGAGCCAAAATATAAGGAATCACTGACCATTAGCACCGTGGAGTACCAAGAGGAGGTCAAGGGGATAGACCAGAACCAGCTAGACAGATAGATCTTCATCAGCAGATACCGACCGACAAGACAGACAGATCTTCATCAGTAGCCTCCTACCTGAAGAGGAACAAAGCCAGCTACTACAGTTTTTGAGACGATACTAGAAGGTATTTGCTTGGACGTATGAAGTTATGCCATGCATACGGGCAGAAGTCATGGAGCATAGGCTCAACGTCAACCCGGCTTACCGACCAGTCAAACAAAGGCTGAGGACTTTTGCTAAGGAATGGAATGAGGTAATCTCAGTCAAAGTCAATAAGCTATTGGAAGCAAAGTTCATTAAGGAGGTGCAGTACCCAAATTGGCTAGCAAATGCCGTACTCGTGAAGAAACACAACGGTAAGTGGAGAATGTGTGTGGCGTTTACCGACTTAAATAAAGCCTTCCCCAAGGACAGTTACCCCTTACCCAAGATCGATCAGTTAGTGGACTCTACAACCGGGCATCAATAGCTGAGCTTCATAGACGCCTTCACGGGATACAATCAGATTAAGATGTACGCGGGAGACTATGAGAAGACGTCCTTCATCACCAACCGAGGGCTCTATTGCTACAGTGTCATGCCCTCTAGTTTTAAGAATGCGAGAGCCACTTACCAGTGCCTAGTAAATTGCATGTTCAGCCAGCAGCTCGGGTGGAACATAGAGGTCTACGTGGATGATATGCTGACAAAGAGCAAGAGGGCTGAAGACCACTTGACCGATTTAGAGGAAACTTTTTAGGTACTGGAGAAGTACGATATGAGGCTGAATCCAGCCAAATGTGATTTTGGAGTCACTGGAGGAAAGTTCCTTAGTTTCATGGCAAGCCAGAGAGGGCTAGAGGCCAATCCAGAGAAGATAAGAGAAATTCAAGAGATACATCCGCCACGAAACACGAAGGAGATTCAAAGGCTGACTGTCAAATAGCGGCGCTCAATCGATTTGTCTCAAAGGCAACTGATCGATGTCTTCCCTTTTTTAAATTCCAAAGAAAGGTCTTTGAGTAGACAGAGGAGTGTGAAAAAGCATTCGAGGACCTGAAAGGATACCTATCTTCACCCCCCTTACTGTCTCGAACCAACCCAAGAAAAGAATTATTCATATATCTTGCTGTGTCTGCATCAGCGGTGAGCTTTGCTTTACTGTGGGAGGATCAACAGGGCATCTAGAGACCTGTTTACTACATCAGTAGAGCCTACCGAGGGGCCAAAGCAAGGTACCCTAAGTTGGAAAAGCTAACTTTTGCGCTAGTTACTTCGGCAAAAAGATTATGCCTTATTTCGAAGCCCATACTGTGATTGTGCTAACTGATCAACCCCAACGACAGATTATGCAGAAGCCCAATCTCTCGGGACGTTTAGCGAAGTGGTCCCTCAAAATGGGAGAATTCGACATCAGGTACCAACCCTGAGTGGCTATAAAGGGTCAAGCCCTTGCTGACTTTGTAGCTGAATTAACAGTAGAGCCAGGTCCATCAAGCTCAAGAGCTACAAGTCTCCCGATGCTAGATAAGTGTGAGGAAATTAAGAGTTCCGACGCTGAACAAGTTCGGCATGTATATGTAGATGGCTCAGCCAACGTAGATGCCAGCGAAGCCAGGATCGTACTCATATCCCCCGAAGGTGACACGATGGAATGCTCCCTCCGATTTTATTTTAAAACTACCAACAACGAGGCCAAGTATGAAGCGGTCATTGCCGGAATGAGGCTAGCCCGAGCGGTTGGGACCATACAAGTAAAGGTATACAACGACTCCCAGTTGGTGGTTGGACAGGTCCAAGGAGAGTTTGAAGCCAAGGAAGATAGAATGGCTGCCTACCAAAAGACAGCTCAAACGATTAGCCAGGGCTTTGAGCACTTCTCCATCATGCAAGTGCCGAGGGAAAGTAATCACCAAGCAGATACCTTGGCCAAAGTCGCCTCAGCCCCAGAAAGTGAACTAGACCACGACCCCCTTGCAATACCTCGCTGAGTCAGGCCTGAGATGGGCGGAGTATGAGCTACTGGACGTAAGAGAAGACAGAGCGCCCGCATCTTGGAAGGACTCTATTGTTGCATGCCTCAGAGACAGAGTCTATCTGACCGACCGAGAAAAGGAAAGGAAATTGTGCCTTACCGCTAGTCGGTACACTCTTTTAGAAGGGCAGCTTTACAAGAGGGGCCTATCACTCCCATACCTCAGATACCTCACAGAGAATGACTATGTCTTAAGGGAAATTCATGAAGATGTGTGCAAAAATCAGAGTGGGGGGCGAGCGTTAGCGCACAAAGCACTAAGAGAAGGATACTATTGGCTAACCATGGTGCAAGATGCTTTAGCTCTGGTGAAGAGATGTGACAAATGCCAATGATTTGCAAATGTGCCAAGACAGCCTCCTACTGAAATGACCGTCATAACCTCCCCTTGGCCATTTGCCCAATGGGGGATAGACCTTGTTAGACCATTCCCACTCAAGAAAGGCCAGACCAAGTTCGTCATAGTAGCTATTGATTATTTCATCAAATGGGTGGAAGCCGAACCGTTAGCTAAGATAACCAAAGCAAACACGGTAAACTTTGTATGGAAGTCTATTGTATACAGATTTGGGGTTCCAAATGTCATCATAAGCGACAACGGAAGGCGGTTCGACAACAACAAATACAAGGAGTTTTGTGAGCAGCTAGGCATCCGAGCACACTATACTACACCCGCTCATCCCCAAGCCATCGGTCAGGTGTATGTGACCAGTCGGACCCTCGTAAAAATGATCAAAACTAGACTGGAGCAGGCAAAAGGCCTGTGGGCTAACGAATTGCCAAGTATCCTATGGGCCTACCGAACGACCACCCAAACAGCCACAGGGGAAACACCGTTGATGATGGCCTTCAGGAGTGAGGCAGTCATACCAGCCGAAATAGGCTTACCCAGTGCACGGGTGACTTAGTTTCAAGAAAAGAACAACGAAGAAGGTCTGCGTGGTAGCCTAGACATCGTGGTTGAAGTATGTGAATAAACCGCCGTTAGAGTAGCCGCGTACCAGCAAAGGATTAAGAGACAATACAACAAGAAAGTCAAGGGGCGAGGGTTCAACACCGGAGATCTCATTTTGAGAAAGGTGGCATGAGCAACTAAAGATCCCCAACAGGGAAAGTTAGGACCGAGCTGGGAAGGGCCTTATCAGGTGGAGCGACACATTCGGGCAGCAGTATATTGCCTCAAAGACCTGGTAGGAAAAATCTTGCCACACCCGTGGAATGCTGAGCATTTAAGAAAGTATTATCCATAATGTAAACATTTTTTTTATCATTAATAAAGACTCAATTTTGGTAGTACGTCACACACTCGTACACCAAAAACCACAAGCAATATAAATGGTTCGAATTATCAACAAGCCCAACCGAGTCCTCAATAGAGATCCGAGTTGCTAAACGGCTCGATCGGCCTAAGATGGTCCAGGTTGCCTAAAGCCTGACCAAGGCCTTAGCAGATTTTTGAGCTGCTGGATGGCTCGGTCGGCCCAAGATGGTCCAGAGCCCGACCAAAGCCTTAGTAGATTCTCGAGCTGCTAGATGGCTCGATCGGCCAAAGACGTTCCAGGCCGCCTAGAGCAAGACCAAGGCCTTAGTAGATGTTTTAGCTACTGGACAGATCAATCGGCCCAAGACATTCTAGGCTGCCTAGAGCCCAACCAGCACCTAAATCTCAACTTGACTCCCTAATTATTCGGTCGGCTATATGGGGGACAAGCAAAGAGTAAACCAAGTAGAAATCAGAAGCCAGAATAATTAGAGGAGACAAGCTGAGCAGAATGAGAACAGGTCAAAAGCAAGGCAGAAGTCAAGGATAAACTGAGCAAGCAGAATAAAAGAAAGGACATTCAGAACAAGTCAAAAAAAATCAGCAGCAAGTCAAACACGGCCCCGCTAACCAAAATATTAAACGTAAATGTATGTTCATTTGCCAAAACATGGCCCAAGATTGAAATGTTTAAAGAGTTAAGAGAAGAAGAATCAAGGAGGAGGGCTTGCTGCATCATCGTCTTTAGGCAGGAAAGATGGGAAATCTAAATCTGGAAAGGCAGTAGCTGCATGAGCCTTCATCCTGTTAATACTACTTAGATAGTACTCGGTCAGGTTAACATTGTACTCCTCGGAGGCCTTAAACTTTTTGATGGATGCCCCGCAAGAGGAGCCGAGCTCTTTAGTCAGTTCCAGGACTCGCACTCTGCTAGCCTCCTCACCCATCTTGGCAGTAGCAACCTCGATCTCTAACAAAGAAACCCTCTTCTTGACCTCAGTTAGCTCACCCTCTGCCCGTTCGGTCTTGTGATTCGCATTGGCTAGCTCTGCCTTAGCTTTCTCTAATTCTGCTCCCTTCTCAGTCAACTCGGTCTTCAGATGCTCTACCTCCCCCGACAGCCTCACTCGCACCTCCTTCAGCATAGTGGCAAGGGTTATACCGTCACGAAGATTTTTCTCGCATTGATGGCAATTGTTAGAGAGGTGGATCGATCGCATACAGAACTACAAAAAAGGAAAAAGGCGTATAAGCATATGAAGAGGCTAGATTACGAAAGACAAGGAGAGAAAGGAAGGAGGAAGTACAGAGAGCTCACTCGGGTAAGATCGAGAAGGAGTTCTCGAGCTATCTTGCTGGTGGCAACTGTGTTCAACATCGCTAAGTCTTCACCAATGAACCCTTGTAGTCTCAACCGAGCGACATCAAAGTCGTTCATGATGTCACTTGGAGCCTGGCTAGAGGATGAATGAGGTAGAGTTTGAGCCAAAGAAGTAGGAAGAGCTACCACGGGTACAGCATTAATAGGAGAAGATGGGATGTTCGCCACCTCTGGCTTGGTAATTGAAAGGTCAGACGAGGGGGGAGGTTCCAGATTCACCACCTCCTTCTCCACCGCAATTTTCCATGAGGCCGCAAATGAGTCACAAAGGGCCGAGTAGGCAAAGTCCTCCTTCTTAGCCAAAATCGAGGCTTCTTCTGAGTAGTTGGCTCGACTTCCTCAATAGCTCGAGCGCATACCTTGGCTACCAGGGCTTTATTAAGTTTCTTCGACATCCCTGACAAAGGTCAAAGGCAGGATAAGACTGTGAAATATAAAAAATTGCTCAGGAAAGGAAGTAAAAGGATAATAGGCCTCACGAGGGACAGAAGGGCCCAGCAAGAAAGCACTAAATTTTTTGTCGGTAACCAGCTGGCTGTAAGAGCGGTCCTCAAACTGCTTGGCCGCATCCATTCGAGCCTTTGCCTCAGCATCAAGATTGGGCTCAGCAATGATGCTGCCCGACTGAGGATCTCCCCAGACCCTCCAAACCCTAGGGGTTAGGGGACCCAACTGCTTCCAGTCCTGTACCTCCCATCCTTCCCCAAAAATTAAAAAGAACCGGCCTTTCCAATGCTTATTCGAAGACGAACACCCTAGAATGAGCACCCTGTCCTCAGGCCTAGACTGAAAGTAGTACCACCCTAGCTATTTTTCCTTCGATCGGTAACAATAAAGAAACTTCTTGGCTGACAGGTGACTCTCCCCCCCACTAATTTCCTCCCATAATACTATACACCCATAGAGGATGCGCCAGGCATTTGGTAGAAGCTGACCAGGGGACAGACCGAGGAAGGCCAGAAGCTCTCGAACAACTTGATGAAAAGGAGGCCAAAGGCCAGAAAAAAGGCATGCTCATATAAACACACTTCCCCTGCGGTAAACGAGCAATCCTTTTCACCCGTGGTGGGTTTTCTAATACGAACAGTCGGAGGAATGAGGTACTTCTCTCGTAAATGCTCTAAATCAGATATCCTGGTGGTGAAAGGGACTGACGCGGCGGCAAGAGCCTTGGAAGAGCTCGCTATATGAGGGGTGGCAGAATGAGAGTTCTCACCCCCACCTTCTAAGGAGGAGGAGACAGAGTGAGTCTTTTCAGAGTCAGAGACCAACTCGACTTCCTAGGGGAAGTCCTCAGTACCCATGTTGATAATGGAAAGAAGATACTTGATAAAATTAAAGGTTTTGATGAACAACTCCTTGAAATGAGGAGCGTTCGTGGAAAAGAAAGAGGTCGAGGGAATGTGCTTGTGATGACGCAAGAGGTAAAAAGTACGATGTAAAAAATATAAGGGGGAAAGGGATGAATACGCAGGAACAGGAGGAGCCAGAATTACAAAATCAATGAAAATAGAGGAGTAAAAAGAGAGACTTACCGAAAGGGCCGGGAACACTCAATTAATCTCTGGAATCCCAGGGGAAGAGCGAGGTGCAGGTTTTACCTAAAATAAAAATAAGTTTGAAAGTAAGGCAGTTATATAGTGCATGAACAGGCGCCTTTGTGGTAGCCATGTTTGGAAGATTCAACGGACTTGATACGATTATGGAGGAGCATTGAACATAACGTCATCGGGATGATGCCAAATGTCAATACATTCTTCCTCTCTTTCCCAATATGAGAGCCTAACGAACGGACATTAAATGAGTGATTGCTTTGTATTCAGTGGCGCTGCTAAAATGAATGCAGACTGCCGCCAAACTCGCGACAGTCAACCTGGAGCTGCATTCCTTAGGGCATTCAAACATTGGTGCCTCAGGAATGAGGGGGCATCTGATGTGGTCGGCTGTGACCGACCGGTTGACGACCACGCTCGGGAATGTATGACCGACCGACCGAAACAAGAGAACTGGGTGAACGACCGAGTGGCTAGGCGCTGAACTCATCCGCAACTGCCTCCGTGAATTCAGGAGGCGCTCCACCTTATCAAGAAAGGGCTGATTTCTTGGGATCATAACAGCACAAACTGTGGGATTTGATTCAATCCTACATGGGACTCTCTCCATATATTGATCCTGGCTCCCTCCTATGAAGGTATGGTTTTTTACCCAAAAATGATAGCTTCTGAATGAAGATCTTGAGTGAGAACTGACTTAAGCATCGAATGGTACTCGGTATGTACCCCACCAGTACGAGTCCTAACTTTGTCTTCACAGGGAAAGGGAAGAGAGCTCTGGAAGTCGGCAAGGCTCGATGCCCACGTTTCTACTTTTGAGGTATCATCATGTGTATACATGTACAGGGTTATGTAAATATATAATTGTAAGTAAAATAAATAAAAAAAATTTTATTTAAATATATATATGTATATATATAATAAAACTATATCAAAGTTCGGAGAACATATATAAAAAAAATTAATTAAATTATTCTGGAGGTGAAGATTATGGTAGGCACCAAATGGTTTTGATTTATTGTTTTAAGTCCATGATATTATTTTACAGCTTAAAAGGCATCTGGTGATCACGATTTTTGAGATTTAACAATGAAAGTTTACTGATTTTTATTAGTATGTTGTATATTATTGTGTTACTTTATCGGTAAATTAGTTGATGATAGTTGAATGAGTATAAGTTGTATAAATAAATTAAGTGTTTTTTAATTATTTATGCATATTCATGCATTTTAATTATATTTAAGCATTAGGCTTAATTTATTCGTGAGTGATGCATTATAATTTTATTTTTCTCATATTGTTGGCATTTTAGGATTGAGAAGGGATATTCCAGCAACTTATACTGAATCACACAATTGAAGGCATTATTTTGTGCACTTTTTGGCTTATTTTTGCAGGTGAGTGTGCAATTTCATATAAATAGAAATTAAAATAGTATTTTCATGCTATACTAAGCAAATATAAAAACATAACTGTTATTTTAGTTAAAGTTTATGCTTTGCTGAAATGTTATTTTGGAAATGGATTAAGATATTTGAAAGTCATTACGAAAAATGATTTTAGTAGTTCAAGGACATGCCATTGTTGTTGGAGGTTACCTGGTATGGGGATGCATAGTTGTGTATCATTTTCTCCTTGTTGTACACAAGGAGGGTATAAAAATTGTATATCAAATGTACGTAGACAGGGTATATTAGTTATCTATCGTTGTACACAATATGGTAGACAAATATATGATCCTATCGTAGGGTCAAAACGGTACCGTTAACAACTCTTGGTTGTGAGCTTAAACAACCATTTGGCATACTTAATGGATTCGGTTTTACTTGATATGAAATGTGATATTTAGAAATATTGTTCTTGTAGGGACTCGGACCCTTTTTATTTTGAGGGTTAACTAAAATTTGTTAAGAGACTTTAGTTGGAAGATGGAAATGGCTTTAATTTTGTGAAGGAACTAATATTTTATCATGATGACGATGATTATATGCTTGGTATTGCATAAGGATAGCTATGGAAGACTATTTCGACAAGTTTTGAGGTGCTTGGACAAATTTCAAAATTTTATATGATTCTTTTTTTCAGATTCGCACACAGCGGTGACCGCTCGAGTGGTCACGAGTCCAATCGAGCGAATTGTCAGCAGAGGCTTTTAAAAGTCAAAAGTTTGAGCATTTTCTTTCACTTCCCTTTTGTTCTTTCTCTCTCTAACCAGAACCCTAACCCTCAAAAAACTCCATTGGAGCATCTTTAAACTCTTCATACCCTTCTTTGGTGGATCTCTCTTGCTCCCCTATTGAGTATACGTCCGTTGGAGGTTGGAGCTATGCATTGAAAGCTCGTTTCTCACCGTTTGGTTGGAGGTTTTGATCATTGGAGCTTCCTAGGGCTTGTTTCTTGTGGATTTAACTTCAAAGAGGTAGGATCTATGATTATTGTTGAATTTGTGTTAGATATGAGTTATATACTTTGTGTATATACATAAAAGCTTGAAAAATATATGTTTTTAGAACCCTAGGTTGAGATTTGAGGTTAATGCATGGTAAGTCTTGTATTTATGGATGATTTATGTCACGCCCCGAAACTTGGGTCACGTGAACTTCCAAAGCAAAGCCATTTTATGATTCCAAGATCTATCAAAACCACCCGAGCCCACACAGGTCCAATAACGTAAATGAAAGTAAGCTTAAAACCTTTGAAAAATGCACTTCTGAGGGTTTATTTTATATAAAAGTATAGCCTAAAAGAATAAGATCATGGTTCCCAAGAGCCAAACTTTAAAATGAACAAACAAAATTTTCAAAAAATTTCCCAGCTCGCTTGATCGTCAAAAGACCGCTCGAGTGGTCCCTGTAGGCCCACTGGTTTTCCACTCGAAACACAAAAAATAGAATGTTTATCTCGATCACTCGATAGACCGCTTGAGCGTTCTGTCGGGCGATCTGTCGGGCAGTCTGGTTCTAGTCCCTTTTTCAAAATATTTTCCTTTGAAAACCCAACACTAAACCATTTTTCCTAATTTTTGAAAGCTTTCAAGGCATAACCAAGCCATCTAAAACATACTAAAACAAGGTTTAAAATCTTCTCTCGAGGCAAAAGAGTTGATATAAGCATAAAACCAACCAAAAACGATAACCATTTCATACAACTATAAAAACATACAACCAACCCATGGTATCTCTCATAAGCATACAACATCCATCCATTGATAACAAGTCCTCAAAGCTTATAAAACATATGCTTTAAGCCAAAAACATAGGACATCAAACACATGAACCAACAACAATAAAAACTAAGAAATTTAGTCTCCCACCACCTCCAAGCTCCTCTAGATCAACTCACGTGATCAAATTCTTCTAAAAGTTTTTTAAAATCCCATAACGTGAGTCAAAACCCAATAGAAATAAACTAACATAAATTAAAAGCTTAACATGCAATCATGAATTATATGAACAACCCGACAACATAAGTCTCAAAACGGTTTTTCATCCTTAAAACCACAAGTTTTCATATAATCTAATAACGTGCGACATTTTAATAAATATAAATAATACGTTATTTTTTAACCAGGTTTTCACAACTCACAATGATTTCTATGTACCGACTCTGTCACACCAGGGACAAAGGTAATAATTATAAACTTTTGCCCATTAGCCTAGGTTCGGGGCATCCATTGACTTGCTAGATAATGACAAATTCTATACGAAACTACAACAACAATGCCTCCTACTGGGACAATCACTTTATTTACGGGGATTAACCCGAAGGAATGAAGCACCTACTTGTGCAAAATTTTTGGACTTTTACCAAGGTGCAATGGAAGCCCATGTACACACACATTATTACGGCATATCTATAAAATCATTAAAAAGGCACACAGCTCAACTATGAACACGTTTGTAAATACACACAACCATGTAGAAACGTCCAACGACGTCCAACCACATCGTCCATAAAATCATGGAGATCGACCAACATTTTCAAAATGTTTCCACCATTCCAACTGAATCGTTTAAAATCCAAGGCCCAACCTCAAGGGTTAGCTCAAAACCTCCAAAGCTATGTTTTAGCAATATAACCACAACTGTTCCGATTTTCAAAACCCATATTTTCAAAAACCACGGACACACACGCCCACAAACTTTGTAATAAACAATAAAGACACGTAAAAATGTTTTTTATCAAATCAAACAAGGTTCAAACACAAAGTTAGACATTTAGAATTTTAAAACGGTAAAATTGTGTATAAATCACATGTAACACCCTTTTTGCTCTATCGTGTTTTCGGTTAAGCGTGGTGACCAAATTAAGTTTGGGTGTGGGTGTAATAAAATTTTGTTCATTAACGGTTGAATTAATAATAAGTGAAAGTAAAATTGAGATGCATGGTGACGAATGATATTGTTATGGCTGTGCAAATTGGAAGATTCGAATATTAAAATGTGAGTAAAGTTGGAGGTTTGAGTTAAATTTTGAGAAATATTTGCAGAATTTAGCTTCAGGAGTCACCGCTCGAGCGGTGGTCTGTCCAATCAAGCGGACCGTCGGAAAATGTTTAGATTTTTCTCAAATGTTGGAGAAAGACTTGGGGTTTATATATATATATATATAACCCATGTGAGAACCCTTCTCATTTTGGTTTTCTTTCGTTTCTCTCTCTTCCTCTCCTCTTCTCTTATTCTTTCTCTTAGAGAGAGAGAGAAAGCCAAACTATGAGACCATGACCCGTTTTAATTTTTGTAACGTTTCGACGTGTTATTTATTATTTTTACAATAGCGAATTTATGTGCGTTTTATGCATGCTTGATCTTAGAAATGCATGTTGGGTTGGATACCGGGACCGTTGGGTGTTGTGGTGCGAATTTAAAAAAGTAAAAATATTTTTGTGACCTATAAATATCTAGCCTTAGATATTTTGGTGGAAATATTTTCCAAAGCTTGGAGGCTAAGTTTTCATTTCCAAACAAAAACCTCTGCCTTCTCTCTAGTTTTCTTGTGAGTTCGGGCTCGATTTCTGGCGATCGGGTAGCGGATCCTTAGTAACCTTGCCAAGGGCTACACGTTCAATCGGATGGAATTTTGTTTCGACGAAGTTCATTTTTCACGGAGTTCGAGGCATTGAGTTTTTAACTCAATGAGGTAGGATCCTAGACTATTTTGGGTTTAAAGGGTGCTACGTTCAATCATGTGTTTTTACCGTTTAAAAATGCATGAAAAGTTGGTTTATATTTCAAAAAGTTGGGTTTTGGTTAAAAATCATTTTTGGTTGGAGAAAAAGGGGTTTGAGGCTTTCCTTTTGGTGTATCTTTGTTGTTTCGGGTTTGTGTATGCCTGTGGGTTGCAAAAGGGGTGTTTGGCTAGTTTAATTTAGGGCTGTGAAGCTTTTTTCGTCGCTAAAGTTAGTTTTCCGCCATCGCCCAGTAGCCTATTCAGTAATTCAAAAAAGTTTATTTTTTATGTAGACACTTTTTCTGTTTGTGTTGACACCTTGCTGTTTGTGTTGACACTTTTTCTGTTGGTGTCGACCCTTTTCCTTCTGTTGGTGTTGAGTATTATGTGCAATTTGCGTTGAATCTCTCTATTGTTTTGTGTCGACACATTTTTTGTTTGTGTCGACACTTTTTCTGTTGATGTCGACACTTTTGCTCTCTGCGTGTGTTGCCTACACTACTGTTGTTTTGTGTCGACACCTTTGCTGTTTATGTTGACACCTTTTCTGTTTGTATCGACACCTTCGCTGTTTGTGTCAACACCTCTGCTGTTTGTGTCGACACCTTTTCTGTTTGTGTTGACAATTTTTTTGTTGGTGTCGACCATTTTCTTCCTTTGTGCGAAAAGAAGAGTTTTGAGATCGGGGTGAGTTCTATGAGCCCTTAGTTCACTAGAATGTTATATTTTATGTTTAAACCATGTTTGTTCTGATAAAAAGTATGTTTTGTTCTTTTTCTTGGTTTATTACATGATATGGGCTTGTGGATATTCGTGGTTTTGAAAAATGTAATTTTGAAAACGGAGGTTTGTGAAACTCTTGAAAAACATGTTTTGGAGGTTTGGATCTAACCCTCAGGGTTGAGTCTCAGATTTGTAACGTTTTGATAAAAACGGTGAGAACTTTTTTTGGAAATGTTTTTGTTTGATCTCCATGTTTGATGGATGGATCTTTATACATGCTTAATGTATAATTGTGGAAATATTTTCGTAGTCAAGCTACGGTATGATTTTTAAATGATTCTATAGATGTGCCGGGATAACGGGTATTTAGCACGAGTTACCCTTGGTGGAATTTCGAAAATATGCGCAGAGTAGGTACCTTTGTCCTTCAGGGTAATTCCCGTAAATAAGGGGTGGGTGCTTTTTGTCCCTTGGGTTTCGGGCCCGTAAAGGAAGTGGTTACGTTGTGGTGGCTCCGTATCGAACTTGTCATTACCTAGTAGGTCTTAAATAATTCAGGGATAAGTAATGGACGTAAGTCTATAGTTGTTATCTCTGTCCCTTTATGACAGAGTCGGTACATATGATTTATTTTATTTTATTTTTCTCAATTGTGTGATCCGAGTGGAAAAATAACGTTTTAGTTACTGCTTTTCTTTAACTGTGAAAAATTTCATTTGCATTGTTGAATTGCTTGGTTTTGAGAATAAAAATTGTGGGCTTTTATAAAGTAAAATCGTTTGGAGGCTCGCGTTAGCCTGATGAAAAACTTGTGATTTTTTGAATGGAAAACCTTTTTGGATGTGGTCGAGTCAACTTCATGCTATGTGATTGCATATCCTGCTTTACGACTTTATAGTCTTTTTCTTATGGCTCACGTTGTGGGATTTTGTTAAAAACCTTTTTCAAGTGAATGTGGTCCTGTAGGTTAATCTTGAGGTGCCCTGAGGTGGCTGATGACAAGACACTGATGTTTTGTCTTTGTTAGGTAGTTTATACCTTTTTGTATGTGGTTTGTGTTTGGATGTAACATGTTTAAAGCTTATATATTTCTTATGGTCGTGGGCCGATATATGCATGATTTATGATTTCGAGAGAACCATGAGTTGGTTGCTATTTTTCGTGGTTTCTTACTACGTTTTTTTGTTGGTTGGTACAACGGTTTACAAAAAGGGGTTTTCAAATGGTTTATGCTTCAGTTATACTCTTGTGCTTCGAGGGAAATTTTAGAACGGACTAAGCTTCTTTTAAAGGAAAAGATTTTCTTATCCAAAACATGTATTTTTTTTAAAGGCTTGGCTTGTGGGGTCATAACCGTAGTCTCTTGAGCTACTCTTTCAAATCAAATAAACCCATGGTAGTGCATTTTACAATGGTTTTAGCCTCGTCTTGGCTTTGTGATTTTTCAACCGTTGTGTTGGGCAATTTTGGTGGTTGTTTATGGGTTTTTCGCGTGACCTAGAGTTTGGAACATGACAACTTAGTATCAGAGCTCTGGGTTTGAATACCTATAAGCTTTAGGAAAATGGTGCATTACCTTGTGAGGATGTGTGTGTGCTTGGTTGCATGCGTTTGTGTTTGAACATGAGCATATTAGTTGTTGAGCATGTTGATACTGTGTATATGTGAGTATGGAGGTTAAACCTTAGGATTGATTAGTCTTGCCTTTGGGCATTTGGATTAACAAACTTGGGAGCCAAGTTAGAAACGCATTTAGCTGACGTGATTTCTAGTGAGAAATCTAAGTAGGTTATCCAAAGTGATGCGTCATTCTTGTCGGTTCTACTCGGTATTGGTGTTGTGTCTGCATAATTGTTGGGGCTATGTGTTAGCATGATTATGTGGTATGTGATAGAAATAACATGATAGATCGACCTTAGGTTATCGTGTTTCATGTTTTCTTTATATATAACTTGTACACTCTTCGAGATGATGAGACCGAGATTTGGGTCTTGGATGTGCGACTCGGTTGCAGTGGTTGCTAAAAGGTAAGGTTTTAAATTGAGTGTCGACCGCTTGGTATGTTGTGGAACTCATTAGTGAGTTGGGTTTAGCCGCGTGAGGTTGGCCTTGGTTGGTAAATCATCGTGTGTTGGTATGAGCAGAGTTTTGTTCAACTATAGTCGAAGCATGGTTGATGGCTTTGGCTTTGGTAGGTAGCTCCTCTTGAGAGTATGCTGGTGGAAGTTGGAGTTGTGTTAAGGATGGCCTTGTGATCGGGTGTCGGAGACCTTGGAAAATTAGTTATTATGATTGTGGATAGTGACAATCCCTTTTGGGTAAGATTTGGTGTACATGGTTTTGGTCGTGTGATGGATTAGGTACGTCGTGAGCCATACTATGTCATGAGTAGTGTACTAGGGTATAGACAGGAACATAGTAGATGGGAGCGTGATAATCTTTGGCCAGGCGTATGTTGAGATAACAGAACGTAAGTGGTTTTCGGAATATCCCCGCTGGCAGAATGTCGATTGGTAGTCAAAGTTGTGTCTGATGACCTTGGATATTGTGTACCTTCTTGAAGTTTGAGAATTGAGTTCCGAGTGAGTGAGCTCAAGGATATGGGGACGAGTATGAGTTACCGATATGCTGGGAAGAGCATGGGTCGCGGTTGTGTTGGAATGTGTAAGGGTTCATGTTATGGTTCTAACATGCGACGAGTATCGGTTCTATAGGATTCCTACAAGAATGCAAGTTCATGGTTCGGTTGTTATCCTAGTGATTAAGAGATCGTGTTTGGGAACCGTGTTGGGTGCATGTGGTTGGCTTAGTGTTGAGACAGTGTATCCCAAGTGTGATATGTCTGGAGGTTATTTGTGTTCGACCTTAGGTTCAAAGATGGGTGTGTTGTTTGCCCATGGGAACAAAGTGTGAAGTAACAAGATTCAGCAGTGTACAGTGTGGTTTGAATGACCTGGAGCGATAGGCGAGAAATCATGGGTTACGATGCCTGTGATCGATGTGTGCTCGGAAAGAGAAAGCGTGGAAGGTGTCTGTATAGTTAAGGAAGTTATTAGTAGCTTTGGATGGAAGGTTTTAGGATTGGATTTCCATTGTTTGGTGCCGTGTGCTTTCTATGTGAGCTGCTTGGACAGTGGGCTCGAGGCCGTGATGTGGATGTGGGTTGCCTTGCAAGAGTTGGGTGAGTAAGCACAACCTTGTGGACTGAGGTTTTGGCACAATGGAAATATTGACGTGTGTCTCTGTGTATGCCTGGTAACAAGCTCGTAGTCCTATAGGATGTGTTGTACAAGGTATGCGGATTGATAGTGTTCACGTGTGTGAATGAGGTCTGAGAGTTGAGAGCTTGGTGTAGCGGACGATTCGCGTATCGTGATCGGTGTTGATTACAACTGTTGACTGTAGTTGACGTGGCCTCGAGGTAAGATTTATCGGGTTCTATAGGGGCCAAGTGTTGATGAGTACTGAGTAGGCCGAGATTGGGTCATGGTTCCTAGTTAACCCCTGTCTCTTTCTCTAGATGAAGAGAGTTTCATCTTGGTTGGATGCAGATGTTGGAATCTCGATCGATTTAGATTTCGGTTGTGTTCCCTGTGGGGTCGAGTTGGTAGACCTGAAATGCTTATTCTTGTATGTTGGAACGCGGAAGAAAAAATTTAGAACCGGCGCCGTGACCGTAAAAAACGGCGCATGCGTTTTTCATGAAAAACCATATTGACGAATAGATATATTAAGATTAAATATACCTTCAAGAAACTTGTTCAAGTTTCTTTGATGCAGAACAACGATCCGAGACGACCCAATGATCTTCT
>JAUMHN010049386.1:0-27858 GCA_032360265.1 Heliamphora ciliata | reverse complement strand
CGGTACAAGTTCTCGGAGGATCGTAGCCCACACTACGTTCGAGGATCGCATAAGAAAATACGGTAGAAGATCTGACAGGAGCTTTAACTCGGAATCAAGTCGTAGTTGAAAATTAGATCTATAAGAGGTATTCTTCTAAATTAACTTTGGTTGCATGTATTTTATTTTGATCGTTTTTCGTCAAAAATTTTATCTGAATCCCGTTTTGGCGTTTTTTCATCCAGTTAATTTTTTACCGATAATCATTTTTCAAAAATAATGATCTTGGCAGTATTGCCTCCAACAATGACAAGCCCATAAAAGTCATAAAAATTCATAAAAAGGCTAAAAGCATCCGACGGTCGGAATTCGCGATATCAAACCCGATGGGTCAAAAAGGGTAAATCGGCCCTTCAAAAAATCAAAAAGGAAAAAGTAATGTTTTCTCAGTCCCTTTCCTTATCAGAATAAAGTTTGGTTTGCCAAGAGCAAACATTTCGCGTGTTCAAACCCAAAACACGGGAATGACTGTTTTGCTCCCAAGAGGCCCTGATGACCCGTTTGTAGCCGTTTTCACTCAAAGATTAGCCTGAAGCTAGATGACATCTTTTGATCTTTTTGTAATATGTCTTGTAAGACACGATGTATTAAAGTAAAGTTTTAGTAGTTTTTGACGTACGGGATGGAGCATCCCCTGAACTTATGTTTTTAAACATCTATGAAGGGAAGTTTGTTTTGAAAATCAATATTTGCATGAATGTTTTTATTCCCGACTACTCTAAGTCTTGTTTAGTTTTTTTTAAGTCCACAAAGATGTTGTTGGAATCATACCCCTCTACAAAAGTTGAGTACCTTACGGGTGCGGGGTGTGACAAAACCAAACTTGTTCGTCAATAGATTTTAGAATGCTCTCATCCTAACTTTCCAAAAGGGGTAGTTTGAGCCGTCAAGGAGTGGTGGTCTATTGGTCGAAACGCCTTCTCTAAGAAAATTCATTATTGCAAATCAGTCAAAGGATCACACTTTTAAAAAAATTTTTAAAAAAAGTAAGTGATCTGCTCTGATACTAAATGAAAAACTCCTTTTATAGACTGATTTGTATTAATCGATTTATCTAAGAAATCAAATGCAACAAAAAAAAAATACTAATCAACCACACAAACTGGAAATAAACTAATACAAGCACACATGACAAGGCAATTTTTATGTCACGCCCTAAACATCGGGCCACGTGAAATATCCACAAACAACCATATATAACACCCAACCCGATGTTACGCTCTCAAATAAAAGCATATATGCATTTTATATACCCGCCCAAAGGCTTACAAAACGCGGTTCTAACACCGAAAACATGTAAACATACATGATCTAAAAGAAACAAAAGGAAGATTACAAATCTTTCGCCCCATAGGCACCTCTGAATCAACCTGCGTAACAGATACCTGAAAAATATTCCAAATCCCACACCGTAAGCTAGAGCTCAGCAGAAAGTAGACAAACATGAAATAGAAGCAAAACATGCTAGCAGAGTAATATGTATATTATGACTCGCCCGAGCCTCAAAATAAGTTTGAAAATTGGTTTATATCACGACTCACAAGAGCCTTGAAAATAGTTTGAAAATAGTTTTGTATACATACAAACATGCCACAATGCTTCACATGCAAAGATCGACTCCTATGAACCCCGACTCTCACAAGTCCACATGCAACACAAATATAGATACATCAACTCACATAAGCCTCAAAGATAACATGTATACGTATGCAGCACAGGTATATATATATATATATATATAGACTCTCACAAGCCCCAACAACAGCTCCATAATAACACGATGATAAACACCCAACAAAAGGATTTTCTCAGACTCTCACCAAAGGACCACAACCCCACCTACTACCCAGTTAACCGGAGCTAACCCATGCAACAAAAGCAACTCACACGACACACGTCACCTACACAACGCAACACATGCATCCCACACAATGCACCATGTGTAACACACACAACACATGCCTCTTCAGGACCACTTTTTCGTTCTTCAGATACCCACACACAGATGCATCGTTAGGATCGTTTTTCCATCCTTTTGATTTCTACACACACACACATGCATTGTTAACCAGAGTTAACATATTTTGAACCACTTTTTGGTCCATGTTAACGAGAGATAATGTTCATCGAATCACTTTTCCATCCACAGTTAACCAGAGTTAACCTTTATCGAACCACTTTTTCGTCCATAGTTAACCAGAGTTAACCTTTATCGAACCACTTTTCCATCAACGGACCACTTTTTGGTCCACAACACATCCGACCACTTTTCTGTCCACATCTCAACATACTCACGCATCAATAAAACCAGAGTTTTAGATGTAGCAAGACCACATATCCATTTTACAAAATGCTTGAATAAAACTAGAGTTTTAAATGCACAAAACTACGTAAAACACTACATTTCACATAACGATGCCACATATTCTGCCACGACATCACATGCCACATAACCCGACATCACATGCCACACAGCCCAACATCCACTCACCTGGACACCCGTCCTCTCACCTGGACAACCAACAACGGAGAAAATCAAAACCTAACCCGAAGGCCAACACCAAACCTCTCATAACACGATTTTACAAACATTTTCATAAAACCCCGACTTTTTTCCTAAAACCCCCTTTTTAGAAAAGAACGTCGGACCCAACACGTCCCGCACCCAATGATGCACCAACCACCACGCACACACCCGTGCACCAACACCACGTATCTAACCATGCATGTCAACCCCGAGGATGACAACAAAACCCGAGGCCACCACACGACCCCCAAGGCTACAACATGACCAACCTTAACAACAAAACGCCCCCACACAGGACATTAGTCGACTAAACCCCCACCTAGTCGACCAAAAAGAGCTACTAGAATTTTGTAAAATTTCCCCAAAACACAGGTCAGTCGACTGACTTCCCAGTCCAGTTGACTGAACCCCACAATAGACGATCCAGTTGACTAAACCACCCAGTTTAGTCAACTGACCCCTGGCAGAAACCGACTCCAAGCTATAGGAACCACCATCTTAACCCCAAATCGAAGCCTCCAAACTCCCTTTCAAAACCTTCGGACATACCCAAGCCCTCAACAACCACAAAACCTCGAAATGAACACTTAAAACCCAATTCCATCCAACCGAAATCAACAAAATTGGTTTTGAACCAAAACATGACTTTTAAAACAAAAATTAATTTTTCATGCATTTTTAACTGGTGAAATCCCATACAATTACTCGTAGCACCCTTATAAGACATGAGAGTCTTGGATCCTACCTCGTTGAATTAAAAACTCGACGTCTCAAACTACGTGCAAAACAGACTTTGTCAGAACAAAATTATGTCTGGATAAAAGCGTAGCCCACTACGAGGATACTAAGGATCTACTGTCTGATCGTAAAAAATTGACCCCTCGGGCCCCTGAGAAGTTAGAGAGAATGCAGAGATTCTAGGGTTTTAAAAGCTTAGAGAGAGAAAAATATTATGAAAATATCTAAGGCTAGATAATTATAGGCTCGCCAGGAAATATCTTTTTTTAAAAAATTCGCATCACAACTCCCAATGACCCTAGGAACCAACTCCACATGCATATCTAAGCCCGATCATGCACAAAACGCATATAAACATGTTGAAACAAAAATGATAAACACGCGTCTAAAAATGCCCAAAAAGAAAAATGGGTCAGGGTTTCACAACTCTACCCCTTAAAGGAATTTCGTCCTCGAAATTCAGCACAAGGTAAAAAAGAAACAACCCTGTCAATCACCATCGACACCGGCACGAGAGGTGGTAAACCAAGCCATTCCTACGATACGGTCATACAAGGTCGTGCACTATAAATGACGGATAACTAACTTAAAGGCACGGGATCTACATCTCATCCCAACCTCACAAGCTCACCAACCAGTGTCTCAACACCCAACACTCACCCTACGGAGTCCATCACCAATTCCCAAACAGATGAAATGAAGCAACACAAAACTCCCGTGCCAATAGGAACACTGACCCAAAGTTTGCGTATTCAGAAAGTACCTCTGCTCACATAGCTGCATCATTAGGCATAATCGGTGGCCTAGAAGAACCGGGATCTATAAGGGCATACACTCGGCCCTATGTCATCCTAGTCTATCCTCCATACCTTGGGACCGTCGGCTGTCGTACAAATTGTACTGAAGCACTGCAGTTAGTCACCCTAGAGGTCTGCACTGCTGGCTGCTGATAACCTCGTCGGTCTTGCACCGGTAATACACATGTCGTGCTCGGCGCACTGCCTCCCTCAGGACAGTTTTTAGCAATATGCCCTGGCTGACCACACCCAAAACAAACTGGCGGCTCCTTCCGCTGCAACTGAATTGGCACCAAACTTTGAGACTGCTTTGGCTGTGGATAATTCGTCATACGATGCACAGGCTACCTGCACCGATAACAAATCAACTCCCTTTGCTCTGGCCTCCCAGACGAGGCCACCGATGGTGCTAGTGCAGAAGACTGCTGTCGTGACCTAGATGGGTGAAAACTAGGGCCAGAGGACTTTTGCCTCTTGCTAGAATGCCCACTTGACTATACCTTGGTCCCACCTGGCGGTACCCGAACCTCCCTAGAACCTCGAATCTTGCTCAAGGTATTCTCGATCCTCGCTGTCGACTCCACCAGCTCTGTGAAAACACGCAGCCCTATCCTTGCCACTCGGTCTCTGATCGCCAGCCTCAAGCCCCACTCAAACCTCCTCGATCGCAACTCGTCTGTACCCACCAACTCTGGTGAAAACTGGGACAGACTAGTAAATTTAGCCTCATACTGCACAATGCTCATCGCCCCCTAGGTGAGAGCGTAGAACTCCTCCCTGTACAAATTTCTTGAAGAAGCCAAAAAGTACTTCTTTAGAAAAACCCCTATGAAAGCTGTCCACGTGCCCTCCATAGTATTTCGGGTATATTTCCACCACTCGTGAGCATCCCCTCTCAATTGGAAAGTAGCAAAAGGAACCCGCAAATCGTCCTCCACAATCTGCAATGTATCAAGGATTTGGGTCACCAGCTCCAACCATTTTGTAGCCACTGTAGGATTAGGATCCCCAACAAAGGTAGGAGGATCCATACGTCTGAACTCTCTCATCGCCACCGTTTCCCTCAACTCGGGCTCTCTCCCTCTCCCCTAGAAGTCTTAACTAGCTGACTAATAGAGCCAACTAGCGCAAGCAGCAACCTTACCGCGTCAACAGGTCCTTGGGGAGCATTTATATCCCTAGCATCAGGGATAGGCACATCCCCTCGGCCAAAACCACGTCCACGGCCTCAACCACGGCCTCGTCATCTCCTCGCAGACATCACGTCTATATGAAAGGAAAACAGAACATAAGATCCAGCACATCACATGAACATAAATGCTAATCACATAAGCATGCAAACACATAGCCACATAGGTTTATGCTAAACAAACCCCACATACCGAGGAGAATCGACAAAAGTGACACGTCCATTTGGATAACCTGCTCAGATTTCTTGTCAAAAAATACGTCGGCCAAACGCATTTCTAACTCGGCTTCTAAGCTTGCTAATCCAAACACCCGAAGGTAAGACTAATCATTTATAAGGTTTAACCCCCATGCTCACATATACACAACATTCACATACTCTTAAAGCTATCATGCTCATGCTATCAAAACAGCTAAACACATTCAATTAAACACACGTATTCAACCTCACCAGGTGATGCACCCTTTTCCCATGGCTCTTAGGTATTCGAACTCAGAGCTCTGATATCAAGTTGTCACACCCTAAATTCCGGGCCACATGAAACACCCAAAAATAACCATATATAACATCCAACCCGATGTTACACTCTCAAATAAAAGTATACATGCATTTTATATTCTCGCTCAAAGGCTTACAGAACACGATTTCAATACTGAAATCGCGTAAACATACTTAGTCCAAAAGAAACACAAGGAAGATTACAAATCTTCCCCCCCATCGGCACCTCCGAATCAACCTGTGTGACCGATACTTGAAAAATATTTTAAATCCCACACCGTGAGCCAGAGTTCAGCAGAAACTAAACAAACATGAAATAGAAGCTAAACATGCTAGCAGAGTAATATGTATGTTACGACTCGCCCGAGCCTCAAAACATGTTTGAAAATGGGTTTATATCACGACTCAGAAGAGGCTTGAAAATAGTTTGGTATACATACAAATATGCCACAATGCTTCACATGCAAATATCGACTCCTATGAGCCCCGACTCTCACAAGTCCACATGCAACACAAATATAGATACATCAACTCACACGAGCCTCAACGATAACAGGTTTATGTATGTAGCATAGGTATATATATATATATATATATATATAGAACAGCAGCTCTACAATAACACAGTGATACACACCCAACACAAGGATTTTCTCAGATTCTCACTGAAAGACCATAGCCCCAACTACTACCCAATTAACTAGAGTTAAGCCATGCAACACATGCAAGTCACGTTACACACGCCACTTACATGATGCAACACATGCATCCCGCACAACGCACCACGCGCAATACACACAACGCATGCCTCTTTAGAACCTCTTTTCCGTCCTCAGATACCCACACACAGATGCATCATTAGGATCGTTTTTCCATCCTTCCAATTTCTACGCACACACACATGCATTGTTAACCAGAGTTAACATATATCGAACCACTTTTTAGTCCACGTTAACCAGAGCTAACGTTCATCGAACCACTTTTTCGTCCATGGTTAACCAGAGTTAACCTTTATCGAATCACTTTTCTGTCCACGGTTAACCAGAGTTTACCTTTATTGAACCACTTTTCCAACCACTGACCACTTTTTCGTCCACAACACATCAGACAGCTTTTTCGTCCACATCTCAACATACTCACGCATTAATAAAATCAGAGTTTTAGATGCAGCAAGACCACATATCCATCCTACAACATGCATGAATAAAACTAGAATTTTAAATGTACAAAATCACGTAAAACACTACGTTTCACATAACGTCGTCACATATCCTGCCACGACATCACATGCTACACAACCCAACATCACATGCCACACAACCCAGCATCCACTCACCTGGACAACCCGTCCTCTCACCCGGACAACCAACAATGGAGAAATTCAAAACCTAACCCGAAAGCCAACACCAAACCTCTCACAACACGATTTTACAAATATTTTCACAAAATGCCATCTTTTTCCCTAAAACCTAATTTTTAGAAAAGAACGTCAGACCCAACACGTCCCGCACCCAACGATGCACCAACCACCACGCACACACCTGTGCACCAACACCCCACATCTAACCATGCATGTTAACCCCGAGAATGATAACAAAACCCGAGCAACTCCCGAGGCCACCACACGACCCCTAAGGCCACAACACGACCAACCTTAACCACCAAATGGTCCCACACAAGACATCAGTCGATTGGACCCCCACCTAGTCAACCAAAAAGAGCTACTAGAATTTTACAAAATTTCTCCAAAACACAGGTCAGTCGACTGAGTTCCTAGTCCAGTCGACTGAACCCCACAACAGACGATCCAGTCGACTGAACCACCTAGTTCAGTCGACTGACCCCCGGTGGAAACTGACTCTAAGCTACGGGAATCACCATCTCAACCCCAAATCAAAGCCTCAAAACTTCCTTTCAACACCTTCGGACATACCCAAGCCCTCAACAACCACAAAATCTCGAAAGGAACACCCAAAACCTTATTCTATCCAATCGAAATCAACCAAAAATAGTTTTGAACTAAAACCTAACTTTTGAAATGAAAATCAATTTTCATGCATTTTTAATCGGTGAAAATCCATACAATTACACGTAGCCCCCTTATAAGACATGAGAGTCTAAGATCCTACCTCGTTGAGTCAAAAACACGACGCCTCAAATCACGTGCAAAAATGGACTTCGTCAGAACAAAATTCCGTTCGGATGAAAGCGTAGCCCACTACAAGGATACTAAGGATCTACTGTCTGATCGTCAAAAACTAAGCCTCGGGCCCCCGAAAAGTTAAAAAGAAGGCAGAGCTTCTAGGGTTTCAAAAGCTTAGAGAGAGAAAAATGTTTTGAAAATATCTATAACTAGACATTTATAGGCTCAACAGAAAATATCTTCTTTTTTTAAAAAATTTGCGTCACAATGCCCAACAGCCCCGGGAAACAACCCCACATGCATATCTACGCCCGATCATGCACAAAACGCATATAAACATGTTGAAACAAAAATGATATACATGCGTCAAAAAACACCAAAAAAGAAAAACAGGTCAGGGTTTCACATTTTATGTGAAAAATCCCAAACCGGGTAAGCACCACGGGGCCAATCTAGGTCCCGAAAGGTCAAACACTATAAAAAGTCATTGGTTATAAGAGAATCTTACAGACCACCTGTTGAATCCATAGCCTACAAATGTAAGCCTACTCCTGCTGAATCAACGTACATCAACTCTGTGTTGACTACCATTGGAATCTACCACCAGACTTCAAGTTTTGATGGAGTCCACTACCAGACTATGAACCCTTGAGAATCCACTCAAGAGACTCCACGAACTCGAATGGATTGTTGAAGATTTGAATACTTGATGATTGTCTTGAATGTGCGAAAGTTAAATGATCATCAAGCGATTGTTGATTGGCTTGGGAGCTTTTTGATCAACTTAGGAGAATCCTCTTGGCAATTAGAAATATTATAATCAAGGAGGCTTCAACTATTTCAAACCCTAGCAGCCTTTATATAGTAGCCACCCCCAAAACCCTTACTGACGCTGCACTTAAAACAGTGTGCGCGTGCAGACCGCTCGATTGGTCTTGTAATTGATGATTATTTAAAACCTGCTTGCAGTATTCTTTCACCTTCAGTGTAGAATAGTGAAAACCTGTGCAGAAGCCGAGAGCATCTCTTGATCGCTCGATGGACCGTTCGATCGGTCTATCAAGTGGTTGTGAGTATTTTGCAGTTTTCTTAATGTTTTAGCTCCATTTCTTGTTACGTTGCAAAGCTTATGCATACCTCCAAAAGACTGAACGTCAAATATCAAAGAATAAAATATAAATTAATTTGTCATAGATTTTTCAAAAAAATTAAAAAGAATTAAACTGGAGGCTTACATTCCAAATAGTAAGGATGAAAAGAAAAAAGGATAGTTTCAAAATTATGGAAAAGTTAAAGAAAAAAAGGAAGAAGTGTGTAAATTTTTCGACAACAAATCTTGATCGTAGGATTTTTGAGTCAAATATATCTCAACCATATAGGGAGAAGTATCTTAATTGTTCGATAAAATGCATGTTGGACATTTTTAAAAATATGCTCTAATTTATTTTATTTATATATAGTATTGTATTTTTCATATATATAACAAACACAATCATGTGCCATTTGGTAAATTATTAGCTACCCTTGGAATATCATGTAAGTGATGCTGCGTGGTACTTTCAACAAATAAATAATCATAACTTATACAATATGGGCCACATTTGTTTCCTGATCACTATTCAAAGATAAGTTATCATGTCCCGAGTGTAAAATTTGTCGCCACCATATTGAGTAGGAGTGCCATGTAGATTTACCACATTGTATTCTGGGAGCACCGAATAATTACTCTTTCCATTCATTCTTCTTCTTTTTTCCCCTTCACTGGTATTTTGGGTTTTGGGTTTTTTCATTCTATATTTTTTTTATGGGTAACTTGATTCGTAATTTGTTCATATTTTTTGGCGAACGTGAATATTGAACGAGAAAGACTTCTGATCACTTGGATTGTATCGTAGAGTCGATATACTCATTTAGAAACTTCACGTGAAAGGAAAATCGATTTTAAAATAGTCTCCAACACGCATCTCAGTCTTATAGGCAACATCTTATTTACCTTATATTTTTTATACTTATTATTTTAAAAAAATTAATTTATTCATAAAAACATAATGCTGGAAGCTTTGTCTTATCATGATGTCCGCTACCTGAATAATTTCTCCATGACATATGAGAATGAGAGAGAGAGAGAGAAATTGGTGGCACCTAGAGTTGCTCAAATAATTCATCAACTCGTGTCAACCCGTTAACCCAACTCAAGACAACCCAACTCAATTCATGCAGTTTATGTATGTGAGTGAGTTGGATTAGGTTGGGTGAAAAAAATAAGGAGGGTAGATTGCTTGCGAGTTATATTTCTTCAACTCACCATCAGTCAAATTCAATCCGCCTATAATATATATTAATTATCATATTTCTATATACAATGAATCTCAACCTCATATACATATTAATATTTATACAAATTTCTTTTATAATGAATAAATTAGAACATTTATGATTTTAATTATATGTTGGAATTTTTTTTAATAAGTATACACATTAAATATTATTGTTAGAGATATTTAATAATATTATTGTTATTATTATTATTGAATGACTACTATTTTATTTAGTTGGTATTTTGCTTGATGTGTTAAATATGATTTTAAAAAAAGAATTACAATATGTTTTTTTATTTTTTAGGAACAAATGTTTAAAAAATAATCTCAAACTTTTATAACTTTTCATCCTTTTTAAACCGCCTAAATTGTGGGTTGAAATTAACAAAAAAATATCACCTAACCCGTTAGTTTCGATAATCAGTGGATTTGTAGTGAGTTAAAAAAACGACCACCCGCCAAACGGAGATCCATACGATTTGGTCTGGTTCTATATTAAAATGATCTAGTTTTGATTTTCATTACTTTAGAATAGTTATGTATGATCCAGTTCTCAGTTTTTATATAAAGAAAAACAAGTTCCAACTGAACTAGGCTATTTTTGTAGAAGTATATATATTTTATATTTTTATATTTCATATTTCTCTTTTAAAGGCACTTTTATAATTTTAGTATAAAAAAATATGTTAAAGAAAATAGAAATAGTTTAAGCTAAAAAATTAATATAAAATTACAATTATCGCATTCTAATATAAAGAAATTAAATATTTAACGATTAATGCATTATTAGAAAAAAAATGGAGTTTTGAAAAAGGGTTACTCATTGTGATTGCCACATTAGACTAGAGTCTACTTCTTATATTTAGTTTTCAATTTCAAGCTTCTAAGTAACAGTTTAGGCTAAATTTGGTTAGATTATGTATTTGATAAGATTGGTTGTTTTGAGTTATTGGAATGGAGGACCAAAAATGGATTATTTTTATAGATTGGTTTTGGTTCGTTCCACAACCATAACGGTTTGATTCTGATTTTAATATTTTTAAAACTATTTGTTTACACCACATTTTACAAATAATATCGATAGAGATTAAGTGCCCTCTCCAGCGTAGCATAGGCCTCTTTATGGCCCTTGTTGAATTAAGGGCTAGGATAATATTTGATAAAAGGGCATGTTAAGGGAACAGTTAACAAAGGGCCATTATGATTTTTGGGGTTTGCCGAGCAAAAAGTCAATAAACTAAAAAAGGTGCATCCAAAAGGAGAAACATAGCAATAAATTAGCAAAAGAGAGGGCATATAATTACCCACTAGAAGATGAAACTATTGCACACACTCACTAACAAAGTAAATAGTGGCAATTACCAATGTCTCCAGAAGGAAGGCACTCACACACCCACTAACAGAGCTGTTGGTAGTAGTTGCCAACATCTCAAGAGGTAAGACAACATAGCATGTAATCGTTGCACGTGTCCACTAATGAAGCAGTTGACATCAGTTATCAGCATTTCAGGAGGGATTTCAGGAGGGAAGGCAGTTGCACTTTGAATTTGAGAGAGAAGTTATCTCAATGCCTATAAATAGGTCCAATAATGGCTTTAAATATGCTTCTATCAAAATTATGCCGTATAAATGATATGGCACAAAGCCAAAACAATGGCAATAAATATGCTTGTATTAAAGATTTTTTTAAAAATGTATGTGTTATTTGATTAACACCATGAGAATGTGATGCAACATTTTGACAAAAATAATGGTTAAAAATATACTTTCAATGGAATATAGGCCAAAATAGTGATAAAATATATACTTCTAACATAACTGGGGGCAACTTCATAAGCCAAAATGACTGAATTTAATATTATTTTTGTTTGACCAACATTTGGAAAATATAAAAGAGTAACTAATTTCTTATAAAATAAGAAGCTGAGTATTCAATAATGATCGGATGGAATTTTTATTCAGCAGAATAAAGGGTAAATTTAAAAGAGAACACGTGTCATCATGGGAGCAAATCAAGGGGAATTTAGTTTTTTGAAACAAATTAAGGAGAATAATCAAGAAAAATAATTTGTGGGAAGGACAGATGACAATTAACAGAGGAATAAAGTGGATTAGTTGTAAATGAAAAGAGGCAGAGGACAAGTGTCAACCAAAGAGGAAGTCAAAGTGGCAATAAACTGTTGGAGAAAAAAAGGGTACTAAGTAGGACATGCAGTTAGGCAGAAGTGTATAAAAGCAGAAGTCGGCTAAGGAAAAAAGGGATCAACACATCCAACATATCAAAAGTCCTGAGATTGTTTTATTTTCTTATTTTGTATTTGCACATCTTTTCCAATTCCAAAGTCCAAATTCATTAGTTTGTCCTCATTTTAGTTTTCGGTAGCTAGATTAGATTCAATTCCTGTTCTCAGTAAGCGAAGGTTTAGCCATAATCATTGTTTCAGTTCATACTTCATTCAATGCAAAGTCATTTCAAATTCAATTTCAGTTTTCTATTCATTCGTCTTGCAAGTTTTATTTAGTTTAATTCAAAAAGACACTTGAAAATTGTTGAAGTTTTCTTCATTGAGGCAAAAAATTGAACCAGCAGTTTTTGCTTCGAGCTACACACAGTTTGTCTTGGTTCAAAGTCAGTTTTACGCAATTTCAAATATAATTGGAAGCATTCGTTCTAGCATAGCACCACATCATTAAGGTCCTGAACATAATTCAACACGAACGACAACAGTTTTATAAAAATATAGCGACAAAGAATAGCAATAGAAATTTAAAAAAAAATGATAGCTTGTCAATTTGGTTCAGGAAAAGAGACTGACATTAATTTTGTCAACATTTTTATTTTCATGCATGAATCTACCCCATTTCACACATCTTACCAAGTTTAATCTACTCCATTTCGCCATCTGGCAAAGAAAAGAAAATGGATATTGCCCCATGGAGAGCGAGTCAAATCGACAGAAAGTAAGGAAGAAAACATCAACAAATGATTTTTCGACAAAAAAACATTTAGATGGCTTTGGCTAGTGGCGGTGAAGTGTGGATAAGAAAGAGGAGACAAAGTCAAAAAGGGCGAGAACTGGAGAAAAAACAATGATATTAGTGGAAATGCGAACCTTAGAAAAGAAAAAGGTGTTTGGGAAAATGCAGAAGTCGAGGTCAAAGCAAAAGTCGAGAGGAAATGATAAGAAGAATGAGAAAGAGAAAGGCAAATATTACTTAAAGATTTTTTAACAGGCTATTTGTAAAAATCGATTGAAGATTTTACTTGAAAGGTAAAGACATGCTTGAATGGAAATTGAGGGTGGATAAAATTTATGGGCTTGAAGCCTAACCCAAAGCAAGCGGGATCAATAGGATTACAGATAACTCAAGGCCAGAACAAGTTCGGGGAAACCTATAATACTCAAGCCCAAATCGGCCCTAGGCTAACAGATAACTCAAAAGGATTACATTCCTGATACAAATAGTTCGGGAATACAAAATCTAAGCATTCTGAAGTAATAAGAATTGCTTCAAGATAAGGTAAAATCTCTAAAAGGATAAGAGGCAGAGTCCTAAGAGGACCCAACCTCCTTTGGTTTTAACCCCTATATAAAGGTAAGTACTCTATACCTATAAGTACACAATTCCAACCTAGTTCTTGATTAGAAACCTCCTAGAGAGAAATCTAACTTGAACATCGGAGTGCTTTCCTGTCAAACCAGGCTGGAAAACACTAACGGCATTCCTTGTCTTGTAGGAGTTCGGTAACAGCACCAATAGCCTCAAGTGAGTTCGGTAACTAGGAGTTCGATTTGTGACTCTATTCGGGATCACCGTATTTGAACCAATCCGATTGATTCTGATTGTGCTATCCAATTTACAACATGCACAATTTGGCATCGTCTATGTGAACAACGATCTCGAACTAATAGAATCATGAGCCAAACTCCTATTGGATTTACTGGAAGCCATGTAGGAGGGCAGGGAGCCGTCCCTCAAAAATCCATACCAGTTATCCCAGAGCAGCTAAGGGTCCCCAAGATCCCGTTGGAAATTCAAAGGCGTAGGGACGACGCCTCACATAATGGGAGGCGGTTACGTTACTCTACCACTAGTTCTAGACGAGAACGTCATTCTCCTCCATCTTTAAGAGAAAGAGGGAGATTAAAGGAGAGGTTGGCCATGCGGGATAGGATCATCAACAACCTTGAGGAAAGAATGGAATAATGCAATAGAACTTGACGAGCTCAGGCGAATGATCCAGAAGCCAGAAACCAAAAGAAAACCACACGTAAGGCAAAGATAAAGTCCCGAACTAGAAGAAATCGAATAAAGCCTAGAGTCCTATAGCCTGAGTCACCCACAGAGGCGGATGCGCAAGGAACCTGAGGAGAGCCTAAGGAGTTCTAGGCAAGTTGATACCGTTAGAGCTGAGTCAATTCGACCAATCCCTCAAAGGGTAGCCCGGGCCGAACTGGACCCAAACCAAGACCTTTGGTTGTGGTTAGAAAAAAAAAATAGATTCTAAAATGCAACACGGTGGTGGCCGAATAGCCCAAGATGTAGCAAGGAGAGCCCTTAAGAAAATCTCGATATCACCATTAGCCGAAGTCATTGAGAATGCAGATCCACCATGTAAGTTTTCTCTGCCAAAGTTTGAGATGTATGATGGAAAGACAGATCTAGTGAGCCATATTCGGCAATACAGACAAGCAATGTCACTCTAGAGCGGGAACAATGCACTCTTGTGCCGTATGTTCCCATCTAATTTAGGAGAAACAACCCTAATTTGGTTCCATAAGCTGCCACCTCGTTCCATAATCAATTAGCAGCAACTGGCTAAATCTTTCACTGCTTAGTTCATTACCAACAGCAGACAGCCGAAGAGCTTTAACACACTACTGGCCCTGCGTAAGAATGATGGCGAAACAATTCGAGAATATGCTCGGTGTTACTGGGAAACCTACAATGAGATAGAGGATTGCAGCGAACAGCTAGCTGTGGCATCCTTTAAAATAGGGTTGCCTCCATAAAGCCTTCTGAGACAATCCCTCACCAAGAAGACTGTCTCCACTATGTCTGAATTAATGGAAAAAATCAAGCAACATGCAAAGGTTGAGGAAGATTTAAGTTAAGTCAAACAAAGTGTCGCATCAATCAAATAGCTTGAAAGGAAGGATAAAGGATGAAAAGACAAGAGGTCCAAGAAGGATTCCCAGAAAAAAAAAAGGAATCAACAGTCTACCAAGCCCTACAAACAGTGTTCAAAGAACCTCTGCACAAACTCCTGGACTAGATAAAAGATAAGCTTTATTTTAAATGGCCGTCAAAGTTGATCGGGGATCCGAACAGATGAGACTAGAAGCAGAAGTGTCACTACCACTGAGATCACAGCCACTTGACTGCGGAATGCTGAACGTTCAAAAAACATTTGGAAGATTTGGTCCGAGCAGGGCATCTTTGGAGTTTATTGACACTAAGAAAATTGCTCAGTAAGAAAGAACACAAATACAGGACCAAAGGCCCAAACAAAGAGATGCTCCTCTCGGGGTGGTAAAGATGATCCATGGCACTACTAAGCCTATTACCCGAGCCGTTGTTCAGCATTAAGCCAAGACTCTAGCTCACACAATGAAAGTGGATGAGGGAAAACGTCGAAGAACAGAGGAGAACTCTAGCCAGAACCAAATGCAAGGGATTAACTTCTCGGACAATGACCTCATGGGAATACAGTAGCCCCACAATGATGCCTTGATATTGACCTTATGTATTACCAACTACGACGTAATGCGAGTATTGGTGGACCAGGGGAGTTCGGTTAACATCATATACTACAGCCTATTTCAGAAGCTGGGGCTAAAAGACTCAGCAATCAAGAGGTGCATTACTCCACTGATCGGTATTGGCACAGACCCGGTATGGCAAGTAGGAAGGATAACTGTGCCAGTAAAGGCAGGGCCTGCAACGGTAAACACTGAATTTTTAGTTGTCAATCAACCTTCTACTTACAATGCTATTGTAAGCAGGATGTGGATACATAGCTTGGGAGCAGTCCCCTCAACCTACCACTAGTCCCTCAAGTTTTAGATGGGTAAGGAAGTAGTTGAGATTGAGGGAGATCAACAAACGGCAAGGCAATGCTTCCTAGCCACGATAAAGAACAAAGAGCAGTACCCTGAGGTGAAAACCATAGAGGTAGATGATGGCCCAACAATCTATGACTACAGCTGAACAGCCGAAGAAAAGGTAGGCGAAGATTTGAAGAAAGTTAATGTCTCCAGGGAGAATCCAGATCGGTACTTCTTGCTCGGCACAAGTATGACCGAATAAGAAGAAGTCGCACTGATGAAATTTTTTAAAAAAATAAGGAGATTTCTGCATGGACGCCATATGAGATGCCAGGAATAGATCCCAAAGTAATCAGTCATCAGTTAAATGTGGATCCCCAAAGGAAGCCAGTAATGCAGAAGCCCAAGAAATCTACCCTGCATCATGCAGAAGCAGTGGTAGAAGAGGTTCAACGATTAAAAGAAGCAGAAGCAATCAAAGAAATCCATTATCCGACTTGGTTTGCAAACACGGTAGTGGTCAAGAAGAAGGACAAAAAATGGCGAGTATGTGTTGACTTCACCGATCTAAACAAAGCCTACCCCAAAGACTATTTTCTTTTGTCTCGAATAAATCAGCTCGTCGACTCAACAACTAGGCATGAGAAAATGAATTTCTTGAATGCATACAGAGGATACCACCAGAAATCCATGTACCCCCCGGACATGGAAAAGGCACCCTTCATTACTCCTTGAGGTATATACTGTTATCGGGTAATGCCATTCAGACTCAAGAATGTAGGAGCTACTTATCAAAGGCTTGCCACCAAGATGTTCGAGGATCTAATCGGCAAAACCATTGAGGTTTACATCGACGACATGGTGGTAAAGACTAAACACCCGAGCAAACACTCGGACGACCTGAGGAAGACCTTTGAAATCCTCAAAGCTTACAGACTTAGGCTTAATGCTTCTAAGTGTGCCTTTGGAGTAAGCTCTAGGAAGTTCTTAGGCTTCTTAGTGACTCACAGGGGAATAGAGGTAAACCCCGAACAAATCTCGACTATCCAGAACTTAAAGAGCCCACAGAATCTTGAGGAGGTCCAAAAGTTGACTGGGATGGTTGCAACACTCAATCGGTTCATTAGCCGAGCATCTGATCAGTGCTATCCGTTCTTTAAGGTAATGAAGAGGGCAAATCAGTTCTTTTGGGATGAAGAAAGTGAGAAAGCCCTTACTGAGCTAAAACACTATCTTTCTTCCCCATCGTTGTTGACAGTACTGAACAGTGTCAAAACACTATTTTTGTACCTCGCAGTATCACCTCGAGCTGTCAGTGCTGTTCTTTTGAGGGTGGAGGATAAAGTCCAAATGCCAATCTACTATGTGAGTAAGGTGCTTCTTGATCCAGAAACATGATATCTGCCATTGGAGAAGCTGGCCTTGGCCCTTATCATCGTGTCACGTAATCTGATCCACTACTTCAGAGCTCATCCGATTAAAGTAATCACCGAATACCCTGTCCAGGCCTTGCTTCCAAAAGCATACATCTCAGGAAGGGTTGCAAGATGGGCTGTAAAACTTGGGGAGCATGATATCACATTTTGCCCGAGAACAGCCATAAAGGGCCAGGTCTTGGCCGGCTTCATCGTCGAATTCAGCCAAGAAGAGTGTTCGCCTGATGTTGGGGGGCAAGTCACCGAGCAAGTAACTCAAGAAGACAAAGATTCAGAGACTGCATGGAGACTATATGTAGATGGTTCATCATGCAACAAAGGTGCTGGGGCAGAATTTGTGCTCCATAGCCCTAATGGAGTCCTAATAGAGAGGGTAGTTCGTCTTGACTTTCAAGCCACAAACAACGAAGTCGAGTACGAAGCCCTTTTAGCCAGACTTCGGGATGTCAAGGAATTGAAGGCCCAGAAAGTCAAGATCTTTTGTGACTCACAACTGGTTGTAAACCAGTTCAAGGAGAAATACGCATCTAGAGATGATAGAATGCGGGCATATGTTCAGCTAGTGCAGCAACTAGCCAAGGACATCCCGTACGACGAGATCATTCAGCTCTCGTCCAAAGAAAATAGCCATGCAGATTCTTTAACAAGCCTTACATCAGCTGTGAGTTTCGAGGAAGAAAGGGTGATCTCTATGGAAATCCTTCAACAGTTATGCACAGTTACCACAGAAGAGAAGCAAGTGTACTGCTCGGAGACAGGTCCAAGTTGGATGGATCCCATAAGAGATTACCTGCTAATCAAAAGGAAGCCTAGATGATTGTAGACACCCTAATTTGACCCCACCCAATCTTAGGAGGATCCGATAATGAAAAAAAGGTGGAACAAGTGCCTCAGTTCGATCCTTGGGAAGTAATCCAAGCTCGGTATTTGAACCTTAATCATCAAAAACCTTCGAAGCCAATAACTTGTTGTCCAAGAAATTTCAAAATATGGCGACCGCCAACTCCATTGTGGCGACCGTCAATAGAACCTCGTGGAACCTTTTCCAAAATGGCGACCGCCGACCTCAATATGGCGACCGCCAACTCACATTGTGGCGGCCGCCAACTTCAAATAGCTTGACGTGTCTCCAAAATGTGGCAGCATCTCATTGGCTGAAAAGCCCTATAAATACTGTACTTCTGGTACGTTTTCAAGGACAAAAAATGAGAGTGAGGTTTTGAGAGTGAAATTCTACCGAATTACCGAGTAATTTCGAGCCCCGACACCGAAACCTTGCTGAAATACCAAGTTCCGAACCTCCAACACCAACATTAGAGCCTTGCTTGGATCACCCCCGAGGATTGGACAATTGGAGCACATTTATCGACTTGAGGATTCCCCGGCAATCTAGGTACCTCGCTTGGATCCTCGATCTTTCTAAACTCCACTTCTCTCTATTGGAGCGATCAGGTTAACTTCTATTTCAAATTCTTCAATTTCAATTATTGTCAATTTTGTTTAATATTTGCAATATTAATTGTTGTTCAACGTAGTTGGGTTATTTCTTTTAAAGTTTTAGTTATTATTTTCATTTTATTTTCAGTACATTGTTGCATTTCATTAAATCATCAACTTAGTGCCAACATTTTCAACAATTACAACTAATCAATGTTGTTAATTGTTATAATTAAGGCGCTTACATAACAATGGTTGTAATCGTCAATATTACACCCATTTAATTCTAATATTATATTTCTTTTCATTTTCTTTCTTTTATGTTAATTCAATATTCTAGCATTTTATTTTATTTTCTTTCCTTTTAGTTAGCTTAGTTTTACTTTATTAGTATTCTATTTTCTTTTAACTTAATATTTTCTTTTATAGTCTTTTATTTTCTTCATTGACATTTATTTTTTCTTACTAGCACTTTACTTATTTTCTTTTTCTCTAATGTAATGTTCTTTTCCTAACATTTTATTCATTTTTTTAATTTAATGTTCTAGTATTTAATTTTCTTGTTTAGTCTAAATTTCATTTCAATAGTATTTTATTTTTTTGTACTAAGTATTTTATTTCATTTTCTTGTACTAGCATTTCTTTTTCTTTTTTTTTTCTTTTAATTTTAGTTTAATGTTCTTTTGCTAACACCAACTTAAATAATATTAGTTTAAATATTCATTTAATTCAATGTTTTTTTTTAGCTTTTCTTTCATAATGTAATTTTCTTTTTTGTTATTTTATTTTCTTTTAGTATTAGTTTTAATTTCCTTACAAAGTTCCATTTAGCATTTTTTTTTCTTTTAATGTTAGCATTCATTTTCTTTTAAAGCCCTATTTTCTTTTCTTTATATATAACTTTATTTTTCTTCATCAAACCTAAAAATAGCAAAAAGACTTTTAAGTTAATTTTCACCTTTAATTATAATTTTCACTTTTAATAAAGTTAAAACTCTCTTTTCCTTTTTATTTATTTTATTTTCTTCCACCTTCTTTTCTTTTCTTTTTTATTTTAAAAACATAAAATGTTAATAATTAAATCTTTTTTTATTCTTCAAAACCTTCCTTTATCAAGCTTAATTTTTCTTGTATAACATTTTTTACATTTTTGTTAAGACCTAAAAATCATAAAAAGATTTCTAAACTAGCTTTTATCCTTAAAGTTCAATTTTCCTTTCGATTTCTTTTTCTTTACTTTCTTTTGTCTCTTTAAAGAATGCATAAAATGTAAATAGTTAAGTTTTTTATTTAGTAGTTTAAATAAGTATTTTTTTTTCTAACCTTTTCATTTGGCACATTTTTCTCTTACAAACCTTTTCTCTATTTTCTTTTCTTTGTCTCTTTAAAAGCATAAAACCATTCTTTTATAGAATTTTCTTTTGTGTGCATTTCTCAATTTTACCTACTTTATTTCCTACTTAATTTGCTTTATGTATTATACATGTTTTAGTCATCTTTCTTTAAAATCATGTCTAGAATTGTATAGTTTATTTTTGTTTGCAATCCATGCTTAGATAATATTGGTAATTTTATGCATTTGTTTTTTTTTTTTTAACCAAAGCATGTTAGTTTTGAATGATTAAACAATGTTGCATGTGGGTATATTTCATGTATCCTTTAGATAGAAATTGCATGTTATAGAATTTAAGATTTTTCTTTTGACACTTATTTGTTTTGAAGTGCTATGTACATATTTTATGTATTTTCTATACTTGATTTTGGATGTTCTCCCTTCACCCCAATTTTCTTTATTTGTATGCATTTGAGAAATCATATTAAAGAACCAATGATGATTAGTAGAGGCCAATTGTTTGGTTGGGCAAATAAGGTGCCTAACACCTTCCTCGATTCGTACCTTAGCCCTCGAGCCCTCTTTATCTGGTTAACGTTTTAAAGATCGGTAAGCTATTTTTGTTTTTTCTTAGTTTTTCTCAAAAACTAAGTGGCGACTCCATTTTTAATAAAAAGGGGTTTTCAAAATTTGGCTTTCAAGGTGTTAAAGCATTTTTGTAAACATCTTTGAATTTTTTTATTTTTGACTCCGAAATTCTAACGCCACAGTATTTTCTGGCGATTCCGCTGGGGACTGATTTTTAAATCAAATAAAAGGGTTAGACTTGAAAACATTATTAGTTCTTAATCAAAATTTCTCATTTGCATTTTTGCATGCATATGCATTGTTCTTCAACCCCCTAGCTGGTCGACCTGGTACTCTGAACGTTAATCCGTTTCGGGGATTGTTGGGTAGACAGGCAACCCTTGCTGATTGTACGCTATTATAGGCTCAGTAAAAGAGTTCGGATGTACTATTTGACCATATTTTGCATGGGAGGTATATACCTGACTCTATTCAGAAGGGACCTTTTTCAACTAACCGAAACCGACCTTTTGCATATAGTGAACTTATAACCCCCCAATTAGGTGCTGCTAACCTTAGTAGGATTAAGTGTTTTTCTTTATTGTATGTTTTGATTGTCTAATGTCAGGTTTGTTTATTCATATTAGATTAGTTGGTCCCCGGGTTCAGCTCGAATTCTCCGTTATCCTTTGAATAGATTAAGTTTTTTACCTTCGGGTTCTTACTCGGGTTTTTCGATCTTCACCACGATCGATTTTTCACACCATAGTTTTTTTCCTGTGGTCATGCCCGTGTTTCGTTTTAAAATCTCTAGGGTAGTTCCTCCCCCTTTCGGATTCCTTTCGGCTTGCTAAATTTATACCCCATTTTGTCTAGGCTTGCTTTCTTCAAATTCTTTTCTTTTGACCTATGTACGAAAATTTTGTTTTTCTACCAATATGCTACCAGTTTTCCTTTAAGAATCATAGGTTAAACCAGTCCCTTGAGGATTAGAATAGTCTCCTTATCAGAACGTTGTCCGCTTAGATAAAATCTTTCGAGTTCGGTTGACCTATCCCCTTCGGTTCTCATCCGAGATTTTCAAGATGTTCAGATGTTATGCTGCTGGTATGAACCTGACAGGGGCGTTATTTCAGTTTCAGCAACTTTGAGAATCTGGGATATTTGCTGTCTGTTGTTTGAGTTCTTTCGAAAAATATCTGAGACTGGCTATTTTTCTTCTGCAATTCAGGTTTCTTCGCGGGATTACCATTGCGCCAAGAAAAGTATAGTCCATACGTGTTTGGGAAAGATCGGTGACAAGAAGACTTTGTAGGATATATGAACGGCCGACTAAGTCAGTTGAGATGGTGAAAAATGAGATGAATCTAGCAGCCCTAATGAGGGCAAATACTGATATACAAAGAGCCGTAGAGCAACAGACCCAGGCTCAAGTGCAATATCAGGCACAGATTCAGACAATTCAGACCCGTATCCCTGTTGCGAATGGACAACCAGATGAGACGAATGAAAATGGAGAGGACTTTTGGGACGATAACCAAGTCCCTGATGGACCGCAAGTTGTCCCACCACCACCACGGAACCCTCATCAGGTAATGGTTGAGGAAGAAAATACTGCGCAGTCTAAAGAATCTGCACTGATTGAGAAGATCAACAGGATGGAAAAGGTCCTTAAAAAAGCTAAGGGAGTTGAGGAATACATGCTCGATGTAGGGGGACTCTGCCTGTTCCGAGATGCGAAGTTATCGGAAAAATTTAAAATGCCAGACATGGAGAAATTTGACGGAACCAGAGATCCCAGAATTTATCTCTGAATGTACGTTGGTACCTTGTCGCCAATGGAAATTGATGACCAGTTGAAGGCCCAGCTCTTTCACCGATCTCTTTTTGGGGCAACCCAGAAATGGTTTCTCTCTCTTGATGTAGCTAAAATCAGAACTTGGGAAGACATCGCAACGATTTTTATCAGCAAGTATAGTTATAACGTCCAAGTGGATGTAACTACCCGAGAGCTCGAAACAATCCGACAGGAGAACACGAAATCTTTTGTGGACTTTCTAACCTGATTGAGGGGTAAGGCCGCTAAGATGACAAACCGACCTTCAGAAAAGGAGCAAGTAAGGATGGTGGAGAAAAACCTGCAATCTCCGTTAAAGTGCTACTTGATCACACAGCCACTCTCCACATTAGAGAAATTATTTGACGCCGGCGTCCAGATAGAGGATGCTATCCAGTCTGGTGATATCGAGAAAGCAGAACCTAGTCAGAAACCACCAAGAAGGACTTTCCCTATAACCAATCAAAATCAACCTTTTGCTCGCTCAGGCGAGGTAAATCTTTTGAATCCTTCCCCTTCCACCCATTCAACGAACAATCTTCAGCAATCAGACCAAGGCCAACAGCAACAAAAGCCGAGGAGGGTCTTCACCCCCCTCAACATTTCCTTGTCCACCGCCCTGAATCGACTTGTCGAGAAATGGCTCCTCAAACCTTTAGACCCCATGCCGGTACCCGATCCCTTACCGCCAAGGTTTAATGCTTCCCAATACTTTGCTTTCCATCAAGGCCACGGGCACCTAACTGACAAGTGTTTGAGACTCCGACACGAGATCTAAAACCTCATTGACAACAAAGTGATTCCTCCTCCATCAGCAACCCCAATGCCGAACATTACTACTAGCCCATTGCCAAATCATGCTAGGCAGGCTGGTGTCAATTGTGACTTTGGGACAGTCAGAGGACCCAAGTCGGCATATCTGTTCCGCACGGCTATCACGCCCGCATGTTTCGTCTACTGAGGATCAATCCGCATGTTCATTTGTCATGATTAGAGGCAGTCGAGATAGGATGGAGGAATGGAATGATAACGCCTGGAAATGGTACCGACCGCTAATCCAAGCCTACCAACAAGAAGAAGAGCGCAACGAAGAAAACGATTGGCCATTAGATTATCCGCCCCAACCTTATGGATTTGGCCACATACTTGATGGAATCACCCTTCCCCAACTTTTTGAGGAGGAGGTATACGTTGATGAAGTGCAATCCTATTGGTTGGTAAGGATTGTGTTGAAATCTGTCGGGGCCGAATGGACTAATTTTTGGGCTACTCAGGAACAATAGATAAGCTTTATCGAGGAGGACATTTGGGAGGAAATCGACAATACCTAGGCTATAGAAGATGATGAAAAAAGGAAGGGAAGACTGGCGATCACTGATTTAAGTGATTTATGGGCATTTGAGAGCCCTCCACTTGTGAACGAGTTACGACTAGGCAGTGACACAATAACAGGATTGTGGGATCTTGAAGAGGGTGTAGAACATCTCACCAGAAGCGGGCGACACTTCAAACCAGCCCAACTGGAAGGGGGTGGCCAAGTGGAAAAGAAAAAGAGACAGAGCAAGAACAGGAGGATGATGCCGTATTGAGACAATTGAAAAAGACACAAGCCAATATCAGTAACTGGGGCTTATTGATGGCTTCACACAAGCACAGACAAGCTATTTTGAAAGTGTTGAATAAGGCCAGTGTCCCGATAGATGCGACCCCCGAGCAGCTTATTGGACTTATTTTGCCAACCGCTAAACCAAGAGTCATTTCCTTTTCTGACAAGAATTTGCCCGCTGAAGGAAAAAGTCATAACAAGCCGCTTCATATCACCGTCAAGTGCCTAGAAAAGTGGGTCCTAGTGACCCTTATTGATAATGGATCTGCTTTGAACGTCTGTCCGTTGAGAACAGCCGTCTTCTTAGGGATGGGGCAAGACCAATTTACTCCCTGCAATCAAGGAGTGCGAGCCTATGACAACATCAGAAGGGATGTACTGTGATTGGTGTCATTCGTCGTTTCAGTGGAACCTTTGGAAACGTCAGTAGAGTTTCACATGCTAGACGTACCGGCTTCCTTTAATCTGCTGCTGGGCAGGCCGTGGCTACATGACCCGAATGTTCAAGCAGTACCGTCTACCCTTCATCAGAAACTCAAATTGATAAAAGATGTGGCAGTTCTGACCATTCATGGAGAGGACAGTATTCATCCCCTGAAGGAAAGAGAAGGTGCAATTCTGTTGGAGGTCTAATATTGCAAAGATGGCGTGCTGCTCAAAGGTTTCCAGTTTGACGAAGCACAGGCTGTTCAAACACTAATGAATGAGGAAGAAAGATATGTCAACCCACGAGCTTTAATGATGATGAGGAAGATGTCCTTTTTCGCAGGCATGGGTTTAGGACGTAAGCAGCAGGGAATCCCAGAACCAATTCAGGTATTGCCGACTTCACATCGTTTTGGTCTTGGGTATCAGCTAACGGAGAAAGATCTGGAAGGGCCTAGAAGAGGGTAAAAAGTCAACTATTTCGGGATGCACAATGGATACTTCGTCAAGGAAGGGGAAGACTTCCCGTATTGCGGCTTTCTCGAGCCATGGATCGACGAGGAGACTAATCAAAAGATTCCAGGACTGGAGATCTTCTTCAGTCATTAGTTGTCTGACACGGAAGAGGAAGACACAGTAGAAGGGAAAGAGAAAGAAAAGAAAGTTTAGGAAGAGGATTGGGCTGACAAACTCGAAGGTACTGACCTGGGAATGCTGTTCCATGAGAAGATGACTCAGCTGCGCATAATTGAATCGGATTGTTTCATGATGGGTTTCAGCACACCGAAAGATTGCACCAAGCTCATCGTCGACGCAGCTACAAAGGAAGTAAAGAACTGGACCGTCGAGTCTGATGGTGTGCACATTATCTATCCCGAGTTTGGGATCGAGTCTGAGTCTGTAATCGAGGGAATGTCTGTTGGTGCTCCCCTCTCATCTTTTACGATTGAGTTTGTAATTCCCACTGTTCTTAATGAAATGAACGAGATTTCTGGTTACTCTGCTTTGTTTGATTTATTTCATACACTTTCTGACGATTTTGAATTCAACGGGGATATCCCCGAAGAAATAAAACTTTTAATAAAAAGAGAAGAAGAAATGCGTGCCCAACCCATAATTGAAGCAACTTTGTCAATAAATCTGGGTAATGAAAATAAATCGCAAAATGTTCAAATTGGTTTTTCTTTATCCTTAGCTGAGCAAGAACAATTAATAACTTTACTAAAAGAATTCAAAGATGTATTTACATGATCTTATGAGGATATGCCCGGAATCGATCCTGACATTGTCTAGCACCACATCCCCTTATACCCTGATGCTAAACTGGTCAAACAAAAACTAAGATGAATCCGACCAGAATGAGCTTTGAAGATCAAATAAGAGGTCGCCAAACAGATCAACGCTGGATTCCTAATGGTTACCGAATATCCGAAATGGGTAGCCAATATAGTGCCAGTTTTAAAGAAGGGCGGTCGTATTCGGGTCTGCGTGGACTTTCGAGATCTCAACAAAGCTAGCCCTAAAGACGATTTCCCACTACCACACATTGATGTCTTAGTTGACAGTACTGCGGGGCATGCTTTGTTATCATTCATGGATGGCTTTTCTGGGTACAATCAGATTTTGATGGATCTTGAAGACTGAGAAAAGACGACATTCACCACGCCTTGGGGCACTTATTGTTACCATGTTATGCCATTTAGTTTGAAGAATGCCACGGTAACCTATCAAAGGGCTGTCACTACCTTGTTGCACGACATGATTCATAAGGAGGTCGAAGTATACGTGGATGATATGATAGTCAAATCTAAGGATCAAAAAGGCCACATCATGGCTCTACAAAAATTCTTCGAAAGGATCCGAAAGTACAAGATGCGGCTTAACCCGCATAAGTGTGCATTTGGAGTCACTGTCAAAAAAATACTCGGATTCATGATCACTCAATGAGGCATTGAAGTCGACCCTTCAAAAATCAAAGCAATTTTAGAAATGCCTCCTCCGAGGACCGAGCGAGAAGTTAGGGGTTTCCTGGGAAAGATTAAGTTCATCAGCCACTTCATCGCAAAATTGACTACTACCTGCGAACCGCTTTCCCGTCTATTGAAGAAAGGAGTTAAATTTGAATGGGATCATAAATGTCAAGACGCATTTGATGCCGTACGTCAATATCTATAAAATTCACCTGTTCTAGCTCCTCCCGAACCTGACAGGCCGCTAATCCTCTATTTTTCAGTAACTGATTCAGCTATGGGATGTATGTTGGCACAAGAAGGCAAAACTGGAGTAAAAAAGGCTATCTTTTATTTAAGTAAAAAAATGACCGGGTCAAAAATACGGTACACGCCATTGGAGAAGACATGCTGGGCCTTGGTTTGGGCTTCCCAAAAACTAAGACATTACATGCTATCTTTCACAGTGAACATCATCTCTCGGATGAACCCATTGAAGTATCTGTTTGAAAAATCGGCACTAACAGGAAGGTGAGCCCGATGGGTACTGTTACTATCCGGGTTTGATCTCCAGTATGTCACCCGAAAGTCAGTCAAAGGCAGGGCAGTGGCAGAATTTCTGGCCGACCAACCAGTTGAAGGGGATGAAGACACAGAATTCCAGTTTCTCGACGAACAGCTAATGAAAGTTCGAGGGGACAAATGGATTCTATATTTTGATGGCGCATCCAATCAATACGGCTATGGAATAGGAGTCCTTCTTGTCACTCCCGACGATTCACATGTTCCGTTGTCCCTAAAACTCAATTTCGAAGTCACCAATAATCAGGCTGAGTATGAAGCATGTTTAGTGGGATTGGAGGCAGCCTTGGAACTAGGGCAAGGAAACTGGAAGTCATTGGAGACTCAGCACTAGTAGTTTCGCAAGCAAGAGGAGAATGGAAGGTTAGGGATTTAACCTTAATTCT
>JAUMHN010049279.1:0-27863 GCA_032360265.1 Heliamphora ciliata | reverse complement strand
CATACCGACAAAGGTAACAACTATAGACTCTCGTCAATTACCCTCGACCCGTAGGTTTAGTAATGACAAGCTCTATACGGAGTCACAACAACGACGCCATTAACGGAGGCAACCAAACCACTCAATTTACGGGAACTAGCCCGAAGGTACAGAGCACCTGCTACTTAATTTACGGAACTTGAGCCCGAGGGTACAAAGCACCCAATCACACTCAATTTACGGGGACTAACCCGAAGGTATAGAGCACCTACGCTGCACATGTTTTTGGACTTACACCGAGGAGCAATGGAAGCCCAACTCAACAATACCCGCTGTCACGGTACATCTATGGAGAACATTTAAAAACCCATCGTAACTCAACTATGAGAACCCATAAAACAGTTTATACAACACATGTATAAAAAAAGATTCAATCCATAAAGATGGAGATCTAAAACTATTTCCAACAAAACGTTTAAAAGGTGAGTCTCAACCCCACATGTTAGCTCCGAACCTCCAAAAGACGTTTTTCACCCTATTTCACAAATCACTGTTTTCAAACCTCCTTTTGAAAACCACGGATGTCAACACACACGGATCATGTATATAACCAAGAAAAGGCGTAAAAATACCACTTTTACCCAAAAACTAAGGTTACACATGAAAATAGCATCTGATGTATTTTTTATCCGGTGAAAACACATATAATTACATAAAACACCCTTACACAGTAGTAGGGTCTAGAATCATACCTCGGAGAGTCAAGAACTCGACGTCTCAAAATTGAACGGTATTAGAACGAGAATCCGACTGGATGGATGCGAAGCCATCAGCCCCGATAGCAAGGATCCACAAAGGAATCAACGACAAACCAAGCCCCGGGCCCTCAAAGCTAGAAAGAAGGAGGAGAAAATGGAAAGAAAAAGCTTTTCCAAACATTGTAGCCCCTAGAACTACTTATAAACACGCCAAAAAGGAAGTTCAATTGACTGAAGAGGCCACTTCAGTCGACTAAAGCTCCTCAAAAAATGTGAACCGCCACAGTTCAGTCAACCGAACCTCCTGGTTCAGTCGACCGAACCCAAGAAAAACACTTCAATCGACCGAACTCAGCAGCCCAGTTAACCGAACTCCCTTACTATTTTTGGTCTCGGGTTTGTGAAGTAAAACAAGGTTTTTGGTCCAACATAAGCCAAACAAGCCCCTGCCAAACCCCGGAACGCATGTAGCACATTTATACATGCTGCTCTACAACTTCAAAGCGTATCTCATGCATCGATGCTATTCATATACTGAAATAAATACGTCAGATATATAAACAACCTAAAAGATAAGGGTCAAGGTCTCACAGGACATACCATCGGTACAACTGTGACACAGAATTTTAGTAGGCATGTCTTTGTTACGGGGAACAGATAATAGCGTCGTCTGTTGTTCCGACTCTCTTTGCCAGTACACTTTGTGTGTATTGAACGGGACATTTAGGATAATTAATTTTGTACTGACTACTGACTATATAAATTAATTCACACCCCAAGATTATTATGAATAGTACTTATCCTCTTAGTTCCGAAATAATTATTGATTTGCATATATTTAATATTCGTTGTTTTGATTCATTAGAGGGTACGATCTTGTATGGGTCTATATTTCCAGTGAGTTGGATAACGGTATTATTTATATGGAAAATATTAATTATTGATGGAATTCACGTCTCGATGATCGGGATTGACGATACTCCCTTAAGGATGCTTATAAGTTTTGACCGGGACAAACCCTACCGGTGGATTTAATTATCCGACGGTCAAATAAGTGAAGCGGAAGGGTTTAAGGAATATCAAGATGCCGATTAAATTAAATTGTCAGTAATTAAATTTAATTGGCGGGTATCAGGAATTTAACTTGGGGAGAAATGGTAAGCATTTAATAACAGGAGCTCAATGCAAGAAGGACTTGAGATTATGGGTCAGAGTGCAATTAAAGTTCTTTAGTGGTGTGAACTGTAATTCAGTGTTTTATGAAAATTGCAGAAACTGCTCGTAGGTATCTGTGTTTCACTGGAAGTCTAACTCATAATTACTCCCCAGATCCCTGCTGTAGCCCTATATATATGCGGGTAGGCTGAACCAGTTTTAGATGATTTTATATTATTATTGAGATATTATTTTTGTCTTTCAAAGACTTAAATATATTGGAGTTCTTCCGGTACAAGTTATCGGAGGATCGTAACCCACACTACGTTCGACGATCGCGTAAGGGAATACAGTAGAAGATTTAACTAGAGTTTCAACTTGGAATCAATTCGTAGTTGAAGATTAGATCGACAAGAGGTATTCTTCTAAATTAACTTTGGTTACACGGGTTTATTTTTGATCGTTTGACGTCAAATTTTTTTATTTGGAGCCCGTTTCGGCATTTGCTCGTCTAGTTAATTTTTTATCGAAAATTATTTTAAAAAATAATGATCTTGACAGTATTGCCTCCAACACCAGGAAAGCTTAAATTAAGTAAAAAAAATAAAATATAAAATTAAAAATAAAAAAATCTCATAATTATGGTAAAATGACAATTTTACCCCTAGTACAGCAAAAAGTTGTACAACAAAAAGTTCTAAAAATCTAAATTTTGACACATGGACACCCAAAATTAGATATTTATATATAATTAGTTAATAAAAGACAAAATAACAATAAAAATAATCAAATTACCCTTGCATGGCTTGTAACGTCCCGACTCCGAGGATCTGTGAACCAACCCAACCGTCTTGTATACAAAGGTCACTAACAATAAGTCTTCTTAACTAAAGGTTTGAGTTTGAAATATATAAGAATACAAATTTTGTTGAGCAGTCAAATTATCTCACATATCCTGAACTTCAAGTCATACTTTATGCGAACTATGTCCATTGAAAGTTTTCTACATCATAAGAAAACATTTCCTTTCAAGGGCAAATTCAAAAGATTGAAACTAGATAAACCCAGTTTTCAAAATTTTGAGTACAAACCATGAAAGAATATGTGATAACATATGTTCACATTAAATTCTCATATTAATTACATTCATCCCAGTTACTTCATGTACAAACATAATTTAAATACAATGATGCAAATATTTCCTCTAGTCTTCCCCAACTTGCATCCCTTTAGCCACACTCAAATCCTCATAACCTGAAATATTTTAGTACACAAACATGAGCCGAAGCTCGTAGGATATAGATTAACTCTATGCTAAGCATGATTTATGAGGTGTGATGGGTGCAATCGGAGTAAAAATGTAAATTTTCACCAACTCATTGTTCTTTCATACGCACACACTCACGCACGCCAATTCATTCAATTTATCCTTTCACATTATCCATATCATCATTCCATTATCCATTTTTTCACAAAAATCGTGTCACATTTTCTGTACCCAGTTTATCGTAAAACTGTATAACAATTAAAATTTCACAGTTAATGAATCAACATCGGGTGCAGCTTATAGAAACCCCTCCCTATTATCCCAATAGGCTATGCAAAGCTATTGGGTAATAGATAGCTCTATAACTCACCACGATATAACATCACATTTCGGGGGCTAACCCGTGGGCACGTGGTCCCCATCTTGCGCAAGTTTTCGGTCTTTCACTGTAGAGCCGCCAACCCAACTTGATTCATGAACCTTCGCGGGCTTTCACCGCAGGACCGCAGCCCCTCATTACGCAAGAACCTTCGCGTGCTTTCGTCGCAGGACTGCAGCCCCTCAATATGCATATTCCACATTCAACCATAGGGTTTCAACTCAAGTTAAATGTTTCATTATGTAGCTTCCCATAGTTCACACCATTACCCAATGTCACTAAATACCAACATAAATGTTAACTCAATTATAATCATATCATATTTCGTTTGGGTACTCAAATTTTCTTTCGTAACTTTTGCATCATGCATCATCACTTCAACATGTAAGTCCTCATGATTCTCATATTGTTGAGCAACTTCATAACGTATCAACATGAGATTAAATTCAATAGTAATCATATTATTTGAAAAGGAAGCACTCATCATGTGTATATACAAATACATTTAAAAACTTATTTATTCTTTCCAAAAGCTAATATGACCATGCCATATCACAACCCTTCAATAACCCACTTTACAATCCAAAACCCACTAAAGCTAGCACTTAATTAACCCAATTTTAAAACAAAGACGAGAAACGAGTTCAAAATTTTTTTCAAATACGTCCAACCGAGGGTTTAATTAGTGAAAAAGGGTGTTCAAATCTCCTAAGTGCCAAACCTTTAAACAAAACACAAAAAGGTTTGAAAACTGCTAGACCGATCGATTGGTTAAAAGACCGATCGATCGGTCCCTACCTGCACAAAAGAATCGAGAGCCTCAAAGGATCGCTTGATAGACCAATCGATCGGTCTATCAATTCGTCCTGCTCTAGGTCCTTTTTTAAGCTAAAATTTGATTTTCAACATTTAAAAGATTCTATGTACTTTTCAACATGTTTTTGGCAAAGAAAAACCCTTTAAAAAGAAGGATGAACCATTCCAAAACATCCCTCGGGACACATGAATTTATATAAAGTAAAAGAAATTCAACCGAAAACCTTTTGTACAATAACCTCCTAAAACCATGATGAAAGATCCAATTTTTTCAAAATTCCATGTTTTATCAAGAGGCTCCCCCATTCTTAACTTTAGCTAGAATTGTAACATTAGTTCATTTTGTATCAATTTCACTCAATATGACAAAACCCAAACTCCCAATTTTTGTTCATTCTCCATGAACTTAATACATCCCATCAAATTTGCTCAAAACCCAACTCAAGTCTCAATCATATATATGTCTAATGCTAGGGTTTATTCTTATAATAAAGTATCAACACAAATCACCACAAATCACGAGGGTTAGTTTAGATCCTACATCATAGAAGTTTCACCATCAAGGATTAAGCCTCGTGTGAGCTCCAATCCATCAAAACCCAACATAAGCGGCTACGGAAGAGCTTTCCACGAACATCCGCACTCTCCTACGGTAGCTCGCGCAAGGAAACAGCAAGATCTTAGCCTCCAATGAACATAGAAACCCTCATGAACCTCCATAAGCCAAATCCTAGATCACTCCTAAGCTTTAGAGAGACAGGTGAGAGGAGAAAAATGACAAAACAAACCCAAAAACCGAAATTTATAGCCTCTGTCCATCACAGACTGATCGATCTGTCTCCAGACCGATCGATCGGTCTCTGCGACTACGCTGTTGGTCCAATTTTGAACAAGCTTATCTCCTTCATTCGAACTCCAAATGAGGTCGTTCTTTTGCTCAAACGGAAGCCCTGGAAGTTTACTTTCCAATGGTTCAAACCGTATACCGAAATTCAATTTGTAAAAAATTCTATGACTAATTTAGTGAAGGTATGTCACTTTTCTTCACACACTTTTTACTTATTTTTACTCAAACATCCTTAGAACTCCATATTCTTCTTTTAACATACCTTTCAAGCATATTCAAGCTCAAAATATCACCAAACTCAAGCTTTAATTCTTACTCTCACCAACACCTAATCATTTCTAAAATAAAATGGGTTTGGGTCATACATGGCTGGCCACCTAGGGAAATGTGCCCAAAAAGTTAATTTTTTCTTTTTTAAACTTAAAAATGAGAAAAATGTGTACAAATTAAGCATTATTTTGACCTAATACTTTTTATACAAGTAATATACATAATAATATGATAATATAGATTAACAAAAGAAAACCAATAATTATTTAAAGTCTCTACATAATAAATAAATCAAAAAACTAATTCTACTCAAACTAGATTAATTTGGCTTAAAACCCTAGACCTATTTAATTAATTACTATCAAAATTATGATAAATCATGGGAAGACTAAATTAATAGTTTAATTACTATCAAAATCAAGATTAATTTGGTTTTAATAGGTTTAGATACCAAAAAGATATATAAAATTAATAGTTTATGCATTTTCTTTCACAAAATGGTACCAAAACTCAATTTAAACCCTAATTTAATACAAAATCAGTTTTGGTCTGTCCGAAACTTGTCCTAGTCAAAACCCTAGCTATCAAAAATCTGATTTTGTAAGTCTCAAATAGCACCCACCTCCCATGCAACCAATGAAGATTTGGAAAATTAAAAAATTTGCTTACGTACAATAATTAAGCCTCCATTATAATTTTTCAATAAAAACCAACACACCAAACACCCATTCTCCTTCATGCATTTGGCTAAGAGAGTGAGAGGGAGAGAAACCAAAAATATTCTAAGTATTCTCAAGGAAGAAGGAGAGAAGAAGGAAGGAAGAGGGAAGGATAAGCTAGGAGGAATCAAGAAAAAAGCATTAAAGCCAAGACCCATTCTTTTTTAACCTTTTTAGCATCAAAAGAGGTAAGCAAATCCCGTAAAACCTTTTGATACTCTCCCATAAGATAGCTCTCAATCCATCTCTATAATAAACCCTAAAAATAAGAAACAAGGAATAACTCAAAAAGGCGTCGTAGGTGTGAATAGTGGACTGTTAGTGTAAGATTGAACTTTGCATGTGCTTGCATGTGAATATTTTTGAATTTATTGGCTTGACTATGTTCTGGAGTTTTGATTTATATGAGTTTATGACATGCATGCAAAGAAAATACATCAAAAATTTACATAACATGAGTTAAGTCATGAAAACCTTAAATAACCTGATTTTCTGGACATGCGAACATTCTGCAACCAACTTTAAAATATCACAACTAATTGTAGAAAAATGATCTTAAAATGATTTTTATGTTTAGACCTATCTATTTGAGTTCTCTTTCATACAAAATTAGTTTGAAGTGGTTTCGTTGGGTAGAAATCCAGATAGACCATTTTTACCAAAGAGTGTCAGAATTTAACCACTCTAAGTTGCAGACCTAAACATCCCAAGTTAAAGTAAGAACCGAGCTTATGTCAAAACATAAAACCTGTAGATAACACATTTATCTTACTGGCCACCAAAACGGAGCCAAAAATATAAAGTATTGATAGGTCAAAGCACTTCCCAAAGCCACTGTTGAGATTAAGTGACTGATAGAGCTCATTGTCACATCTTTTTGAGAGACCAGAACCCTAAGTTTTTAAATGCCAAATTCAAAAGTGGTAAACATGAAAAATGTAGCTGACATGTTAAACTAAATACTGAACAACAATCAGCCCAAAATACCCTCGAATAGTGCCCAAAATACCCTCGGATAATACCCCAAATGTTTTGAGCCTTCTCTGTAGAAAACCCAATATGCAAACCCTTTTTAGGCTGACTGAACCATTTTTATAAATTGGCCAAAATCTTAAACGTTTTCCAAATCACTTGCCCTAGTACAAAACATGAAACTTGTAGGGGACACCTTAAACTGAAACCTCCCAAAAACCAGAGCCATAGCCCTTGACACGAGGCCCAAAATCGTGGCAAACAGAGGCCCAAATTCTGTGTTTTTCTCTGTAAAGTGCTACACGATTTTTACTTAAATAAAATAAATGACCCTTTTACCGTAGGAATTGACCTTAGTATTAAACATGAAAGTTATAAAAAATATTTTTATCTAATTGGTGTTCAAAAATCAGAAATTAAATCCATGCCTAGGTACCTTAAAATACTGCTGTAATTTTAAAATTGACAATTAAATACTTACTTAAATTCGGCTAAATACTTGAGTGGCATGTTACTTTATGGACCTTGAGTGTGAAGACTTTACATGAACTTTGTGAGTAATTGGTGAATGAAAATGATAATTTTGATGAAATGAACTCATACCGATAGTCCGATTCTATGTTGCATAAATTATGGTTATGCTTCGCATGCTTGTACTTTATACTTTAACAAGTTGTACCCCATGCCATATCGTGTTTATATGCCATGCTATAATTAATTATACACGAGAAGCATATTGCACAACATGAGCATTCTTACATTTCATCTTGGGTTATCGGAGTCCCTTTCGTATCTTTCATTTTGGGTTAGGTGACATGGAAATCATCCTTTCAATGGTTGTGGATCTAAGGCATCCTTGGTTGCCATGTTTACAATTGAATTGGGAGACTGTTTATTATAAAAAGGGGGATCAAGCACCATAGGTTCATCACTAGCTTTAATTAGACTTTGGGTTGACGCCCAACGAGCATCTTGGTCCATAATGTGGGATCGGTTGGCCTAGAATAAGGATGAGTAAAATTGGATAAAGGCCCGCCCCCACGCCATTTCCATTGCGTAAAATGGCTAAGGCATGTAGCCAAGGTGAAGGTTTACCTTTCACAACAAGGCGAGGATAGGTTAGGTGATCAATATACCATCAAGTCTACTCTGTAATTCCCGGTATGAAATTCATGATTTTGATCTAGAAGCACGTTGGGTTGGGCTACTGCATTGCATTCATCTGCATCACGCACTCGCACATTCTTATATGTGCTTTCCCTGTTGAAAATGATAAATCACCTATCTCTTTGTCCTTAAATTTGTATTAGGTATTTTATACGATATGTATTGTAGGATATTTTGTTGTGAATTTGTTAAACGGTTTAGGAAATTTGCTTTTAGGCTCCAACTCATGGCATTTGTGCCACAGTTGAAGAAGAAGAACCATTTGAGGAAGGCGAGTTTGTTGAACAAGGAGATTTTGGGGAAGAGGGAGAGTGGCAGGAGCTAATAGATCCCAATAGTGCTGCTTGAAGACATAGGATATTTGCTTTTGATCTTTTGTTTAGTTTTTTACGGACATATTGTAACTTTTGTTGAATTTTTTGGATGACTGTAATCACTAAGTATTTTGAACAAATTCTGAACCGTTATTGATGTAGTAATTATCATATGTAATTATGAATGCTCGGCTAGAATATCTCCCTTATTTATAGTTATGTATGTCCCAACGTGTCCAGAGGACGGGGCGTCACAAGTCTTGTGTGTACAAGAAGCATGACGAAAGCATGGTGATCTTCCTAGTACTTTATGTAGACGATATCTTGCTCATAAAAAATGTTGTGGGGGCAATATCTACTATAAAAGTATGGTTATTTGGGCAGTTCGATATAAAGGACTTGGGAGAAGGTAGTCACATCCTTGGGATGAAGCATGTGTGAGATCAAAAATAAAGAATGTTAAGCTTATCACAAGCAAAGTATATCGATGATATCTTTGTTCGTTTTAGCATGCAAGATTCCAAGAAAGGATTTCTCCCTTTTAGGCATGGAATTACTCTATCAAATGATCAGTATCCTAATACACCTGATGAGATAGAAAAGATGAAGGCGGTTCCTTATGCTTTAGCAGTAGAAAGCCTCATGTACGCTATGCTTTGGACTAAACCCGACATCTACTTTGCCGTTGGCATGGTTAGCAGATATCAATCTAACCCAATGTAGGAGCATTAGACTGCGGTAAATAATATAATCAAGTATCTGAAAAGGACTGAGGATTATATGTTAGTTTACCAGGTAGACAGTCTAGTACTTTTAGGGTACACAGACTCAGATTTCCAATCTAACAAGGATTCCCGTAAGTCAACCTCAGGATATGTGTTTACCTTGGAGGTAATGCTATAAGTTGAAGGCGTATCAAGCAGTCGTGTATTGCTGATTCCACCATACAGGCCGAGTACGTGGCAGTTTCAAAAGCAGCAATTGGAGTCAGATGTATGGAAGCATGGTTTTGAGTATAAGTGGGAGATTATTAGGGTTAGGATACTTAAAACCATATTTTTAGTATTTAATTTTATTGTTAACAAAATTGATTTTCTATTTTATGAGAATCGTTAGGAGTAATGTACGTGTATCATTTCTTTAATGTTATGCATGAATGTCCGATATTCTTTACAGCATTTAATCTGGTGTGTAGAGTACGTCTTGCACGTAGAAGATCAGATTTTAGGTTCTTGTAGAATATAACTTTTATGTTCACAGTTTAGATGGAAATGGACAAACCATCAGTACGACTATAGCACTGAGTTTTAGTAGGCTTATCTTGATTATGGAGATCAGATAATAGCGTTGTATATTATTTCGATTCTCTGTGCTAGTACACTTTGTGTGTATTGAACGGGACATATTGGGGTAATTAATTTTATACTGACTATATAAATTAATTCACACTCCAAGGTTATTATAAATAGTATTTATGCTCTTAATCCTGAAATAATTATTGATTTACGTATAATTAATATTTGTCGGTTTGATTCATTAGAGGGTGTGATCATTTATGGGTTTATATTGCCGCTGAGTTGGATAGCGGTAATATTTATATGGTGAATATTAATTATTGACATAATCTACATCCCGAAAGATCAAGATTGACGATACCCTCTTAAGGAAGCTTATAAGTTTTGACTGGATCAAACCCTGTAGGTGGATTTGATTATCTGGCAGTCAAATAAGTTAAGCGGAATGGCTTAAGGAATTTGAAGATGCTGATTAAATTAAATTGTCAATAATTAAATTTAATTGGCGGGTATCGAAAATCTTAACGTGGGGAGAAATAATAAATATTTAATTTTAGGAGCTTAATGCAAGATGGTCTTGAGATTATAGGTCAGAGTCCAATTATAGTTTTTTAGTGGCGTGAACTGTAATTTAGTGTTCTATTGAAATTGCAGAAGTCTCTTCTAGTTTTCTATAATTGCAGATACTGCTATGAGGTTTACATAATTACAGAAATTGCTAATACGTGTTTGTGTTTCATTGTAAGTTTTATTCATAATTACTTCACAAGTCCCTACTTAGCCCCATAAATATGCGGGTATGCTGAACCAATTTCATAACATGTCTTCTAAGACTAAAGCTATATAGGTTCTACCGGTACGCATTCTTCATAGAATATAGCACACCCTATATTCAAGAATCATATAAGAAAATACAGTATAAGATTTGACAGGAGCTTCAACTCGTAGTTGAAGATTCGATCGGTAAAAAGGTATTCCTAAAATTAACTGTGGTTGCACGAGTTTTATTTTGATCGTTCATCAATAAAAGTTTTATCTGGAGGCTGTTTTGGCGTTTGCTCGTCCAGATAATTTTTTCAGATGATTTTTTACAAAAATAAAGATTTTGGACAGTTTTGCCTCCAACAACCTTCTACTGTATTCCCTTATGTGATTCTTGAATATAGTGTGGATTACAGACTATCGAGAAGTTGTACCGGCAGAACCTGGACAGTTTTAGTCTTGAAATACATGTTATGAGACTGGTTCAGTCTACCAGCATATTTATAGGGCTACAGTAGGGACCTGTAGTGTAATTATGAGTCAGACTTCTAGCGGAACATAGATACATAGCGGTTTCTGTATTTAAGCAAACCTCATAGCGATATCTGCAATTATAGAAAACTAGCAGCAATTTTTGCAATTTTCATAAAATACTAAATTATAGTTCACACCACTAAAAAACTATAATTGCACTCTGACCCATAATCTGAATACCATTTTGCATTAAGCTCCTGTTATTAAATGCTTAACATTTCTTTCCACGTTAAGATTTTTAATACCCGCTAATTAAATTTAATTTAATCGACATCTTGTAATTCCTTAAGCCCTTCCGCTTAACTTGTTTGACCGCCGAATAATCAAATTCACCTGCAAAGTTTGGCCTGGTCAAAACGTATAAGCTTCTTTAAAGGGGTATCGTCAATCTCAATCATTCAGGATGTAGATTCCGTCAACAATTAATATTCATCATATAAATAATATAACTGTCCAACTCACCGGGAATATAGATCCATATAAGATCGCATCCTCTAATGAATCAAAACAACGAATATTAAATATAGCAAATTAGTAATTATTTTAGGATTAAGAGTATAAGCACTATTCATAACAACCTTGAGGTGTGAATTAATTTGTATAGTCAGTATAAAATTAATTACCCCAATATCTCTCGTTCAATACACATAAAATGTACTAACACAGAGAGTCAGAACAATAGACGACGCTATTATCTGTTCCCCGTAACCAAAACAGTCCTATTAAAACTATGCGCTATAGTCGTACCGGTGGTATGTCTATTTCAATCTAAACTGTGAACATAAAACTTATATTCTGTAAGAACCTAAAATCTGATCTGCTGTGTACAATTCATACTCTACACACCAGATTAAATACTGTACAGAATAAAGGACATCCATGCAAAACATTAAAAGATATGATATACAAACATTGCTGATAAAGATTCTCATAAAATGAAAAATTAATTTCAATAAAATTAAATACTACAAATATAATTTTCAGTATACCAACCCTAACAATCTCCCACTTATACTCAAAATTATGCCGCCATACATCTGATTCCCATGCCCTTTACATGACTATCAAAAGTCTTATCCGGTATTCTCTTTGTAAAAGGATATGCAAGGTGGTCTTCTAATGCAATCTTGGTCACAGCAACATCACTTTTTTGTATAATTTCTCGTATCAAGTAATATTTACGCTTAATGTGCTTTCTTTTGTTATGGACCCTTAGCTCTTTCAAGTTTGCAACCGCTCCGCTATTGTCACAATAAAGTGTAATAACTGCCTAGACTGAAGGGAGCACCTCTAGATCTAATAGTAAGTTACTGAGCCAAACGGCCTCCTTGGCTGCTTCAATGGCTGCATCAAAAGCTGCCACGTACTCAGCCTCCATGATGGAATCAGCAGTACAAGACTGCTTGATACTCCTCTAACTTATAGCTCCACCTCCTAAGGTAAACACATATCCTAAGGTAGACTTACGAGAAATTTTATCAGACTGGAAATCGTAACCCAAAGATACTGGACTATTTGCTTTGTAAACTAGTATATAATCCTTAGTCCTTTTCAAGTACTTGATTATATTATTTACTGCAGTCCAATGCTCCTACCCTAGGTTTGACTGATATCTGCTAACCATGCTAACGGCAAAACAGATGTTAGGTCTAGTGCAAAGCATAGCATACATGAGGCTTTCTACTGCCAAAGCATAAGGAACCACCTTCATCTTCTTATATCTCATCAGGTGTGTTAGGACACTGATCTTTGGATAGAGTGATTCCATACCTAGAAGGGAGAATCCCATTCTTAGAATCTTACATGCTAAAATGAGCAAGCATATCATTGATATACTTTGCTTGTCATAAGTCCAACATCCTTTGTTTTCGATCTCGCACAAGCTTGATCCCAAGTATGTGACTGGCTTCTCTCAAATCATTCATATCGAACTGCCCAGATAACCATATTTTAACCATAGATAATACCCTCACATCATTTTCGATGAGCAAGATATCGTCTACATAAAGTACTAGGAAAATCACCACGCTTTTGTCACATTTATTTTACACATAGGACTCATCCAGACTCTAATCAAAATCACAAGATTTTGTGGCTTGATCAAACTGAGTGTTCCATGACCTCAAAGCCTGCTTAAGTCCATAAATAGATCTTTTAAGCTTAGACAACATGTGCTCCTAGCCTTTTGCAATGAATCCGTTTGGTTGTATCATATAGATACACTCATCAAGATTTCTGTTTAGGAAAGCTATCATAACATCCATTTACCAAATTTGGTAATCAAAATGAGCAGCAATGGATAAAAGAATTCGAATAGGCTTAAGCATGGCTACCAGCAAAAAGGTTTTCTCATAATCAATCCCTTTTTTCTAACCGAACCTTTTAGCAACAAGCCTAACTTTGAAAGTTTCAACCTTTCCGTCTGCTCCTCTCTTCCCCTTGAAGATCCACTTGCATCTAATGGGTTTCATCCTTTCGGGTGGTTCTACAAGTTCCCAAACCTAATTAAAATATATAGACTCCATCTCTGAATTCATAGCCCTTTTTCAAAGATCTGCATCTTTATGCTGAAGTACTTTATTGTAGTTACAGGGCTCGGTATCCAGTTCTGTCAAGTTCTTGTCTAAAGACTCTCCCAAGAACATATATAGATCAGGTTGATGAAGAATCCTCCTACTACAACGAGGCATTACCTGTATATGTGTACTAGTAGTAACAAGCTGTGCAAAATCTGAACCATGTGCATTAGCACCCTGTTCTTGATTTGCACCTATCTCGATAATACTCTTACTATGACGAGGTAATGGAATATCAGTGACTTATAGTTCCTCTTCCGTTCTACTGGTATTTTCTCTCAGTTCTTCTAAAATAATATTATTTTTGAGCTTATGGTCCATAATATAATTCTTTTCCAAGAATTGGGCATTGGTGCTAATAATAACCTTCTGATCTTAGGATTATAAAATAGACCACCATTCGTTCCCTTGGGATATGCAATAAAGAAATAGATTTCTGTCCTCGGTTCTAACTTACCTATGTTCTCTTTCAGCACATGCGCTGGACACTCTCAAATTTGAATGTGTTTCAAATTAGGCTTACGCTCGGTCCACAATTCTATGGGTATAGAAGGTACTGACTTAGAAGGTATCAACTTAAAAGGAACCAAGTTTAGAATGTAAGCCGTTGTCTCTAAAGTGAGTCCCTAAAATGAATTGGGTAAACTTGAATAACTCATCATGGACCTTACCATCTCCATAAGAGTCCTAATCCTTCCTGCTACACCATTCTATTGCGGAGTGTCAGGTGCAGTCAATTAGAATATAATCCTTTCTGATGACAGGTAGTCTCTAAACTCTCTAAAGAGGTATTTCCCACCACGATCGGATCGTAGTGATCTGACACTTTTACCCAGATGCTTCTCCGTCTCTGCTTTGAATTTTTTAAATTTCTCAAAGCATTCAGCTTACGATACATCAGGAAAATTTATCCATACTTTAAGTAGTCATCAATGAAACTGACAAAGTACTCAAAGCCACCTCTAGTCCGGATTGTCGTAGGACCACACACATTAGAATGAACCAGCTCCAATGGTTCTTTAGCTCTATAGCACTTGGCCGAAAATGGTCTCTTGGTCATCTTATCCTCTAAGCAAGATTCACAGACTGGAAGTGCCTCCACTTTCAATGAACTCAAAGGTCTATCTGCTAATAGTCTATTTATCCTTTCTTGAATAATATGACCCAAGTATAAGTGTCAAAGAAACGTTTGGTTCATTAAAGAAAAAAACTTTCTCTTATATGATAAATTAGATGTGTTATTCATTTTAGTTAGTTACAGTGTATGAGAGATTGGAGTAATAACATCAACATCATCTACCAATGTACCAGAATAGATAACTTATTTATTATCCTTAATAACCACAAAGTTATTAAAATAAATCGCATATCTATCTTTAATCAATTTACAAACGAAAACTAAGTTCCTTTTAATATAGGGTACACAAAGATAATTTCTTAATATTAAAATTCAATCTCTACTAAAATTGAGAGTGATATCTCCCATTGTTACTACTATTACTTTTGTATTATTACCCATATGTAGATAAATCTCCTAACCACTAAGTTATTGAATTTTTTGGAACCCCTGTAATGAATTGCAGATATGATCAGTGGCTCCCGTATCTTCACACTAAGTATCGGTAGATAACACCGCTAAACATGTTTTTACAAGCAGTGAATAAAAATTACCCTGTTTGTTTAGCTTGTTGAGATAAACTGGACATACCTTTTTCTGGTGCCGTGTCTGGTTGTAGTGAAAATATCTGCCTTTCAACTTTTCACACTAGTTAGTGGCCCACTAACTAACATTGAAATCGTGCTACCCTATTTCTGAACTTTTTTCTTCTTGATACCTTTCGGCCTAGAGGAAGAATTTTTTTTAAAAACAAATACATTTTCTAGCATTGAAGAAATACCATTAGTAGTTAAAACTATATTCAAGTTACTTTTTCAGTTAATAAAATTCAATCCCGTTAGTTTGTTTTCTTTGAGTATAACCATGAGTAATTGAAAATCATTTTATTAATGAGAATCACATAATTAAAAAAATACTATTAATTATGATGAACAAAATTTTGAATTTTATTTTAATTTGGTTTTTTCTACCATTTAAAAAAAAATCGCCAGCAGCCTGGTTCCATGTGAATAGCATGCCTCGATGGGAAGACGTCTACTATCCATCGTTTGTCTAGACATGCCAATCCTTATTAATTTTACTATCTAGGCAACTGACCCTGCCAAGTAAGATTAAATAGCTGACATAGTTTTGATCCAGTATATAATAGTAGTGACTCAAATGGAGAGAATACTATTATATACAGCTAAATGTTAACCACCACCTAATCTCAAATCAATCGCTTCGCAATGAACCCTTTAAATGGAGAAGTGATTCCTACTAACAATTATCCAAAATTATTCCTAAAAGAGGTTTGTACTGGCAATACCACAATTAATCTGTCTGATGGGAAGGAAGGCATTATTGTCAATATGCAGAATTTAATTACATCGCCTATAAACTGGTGATGCAGACCGCGGGATTTATCTGTGAATAAATTTCTTCTCTCACTAAGATTTTTAAAACATTTTTTAGGGTTTTAAAAATTTGATTAATTAAAATAAATTTATTAATTTCAAAAAACACACCATCTGAAAGAATCAAACATCTTTCCGTATACACGATTCCAAAGATTTTGATTTTTCAAACCATCTTTCGTGTTTAAATGTGTAACAAATAAAATTTAATAAATGCACAGTTTTTCCTTTAGCTTTTCAGCTATGCTAGTGATCAAAGGTATTTATTTATTTTATTTTTTGTTCCACATTTTTTAAAAAATAATAATTTATTTCGATCAAATATTTTTTTATTTAATTAATTTAAAATTCAGAATTAATTGCCACATTTTTTCAAGATATCCGATTTTATGAAAAATCATCTTAAACGTGATATTTTATAAAAAAATAAAATATATAAATTTTTTTCATTTAATTAAAAAAATTTAATTTTATTTTTTATTACAAAATATTTTAATTAAAATTAAAATTTTGAATTAATTAAATTAATAGAAATATATAAAACAGATATACATCATCCACACAGCTCATAAGAATATAAATGCAAGATATGTATATATCCCGATTTTATGATCGAATAGAAACTTTGGTCAGTTTCAGTCTCCTGTTCAAAATAAGCTGTAAGAGTTTCAATCATTTGAAACAACTACTTATTGGTATCTAGATTGCATCAGAATTCTCTAATTTGTAGTGATATATAAATAAATCACATCTTGATTAATATATTTCAGAAAAGATCCGCTAAGAGTCCCAAAGCCAGCTACCACCGCCGACCACCTACCGGCGCCGATGGCAACACTGCACCAACCTCTTTCTGAAGCTTTTTCGACCTCTTCCTGAACTCTGTTTTTGTTCTCGTTTCTATTGAAATGTAGATAACGAAATATACTACTTTTTTTCAAATAAACTAGTCAAAAACAATCCAAAAAATAGGCTTTGATGGCCGTTGAAACACAAAAAATGATGTTATCCTACAACAGCACTGCACCGCCAACTTTCCAAGGTCGTTTTGACCTCATCCGAACTCTGCGTCCCATTTTTTTTGAAACACAGCTAACGAAATATACTATATTTTTGTAAAAAATCTGATTTGAAAACAACCCAAAAATAGCCATAAAAAACTCGAGAAGCCGCTGCACTGCACTGCCAACTGCAGTTGCTGCTGTGGCTGCTGGGCTGCTTGTTTTGTCTTGTTCCGTGGTTATTTTGGCTCCTGTTTTTCACTGATTTTAGCACTAATATCAAGAAATATGAAGCCTCAAAGAACACCTCAAAAACAATCTCGAAAAACATCAAAAAATTGCCCTTAACAATTTAAGGTATATTTATTGCTGCATTTTAAGGTATGTTTATTGCTACTTTATGCCTAAAAACTTTGTCAAAAAATAGTTTGAAAAACGTCTCGAAAAATCAACAAAACTGGCCCCGAACCTCCCCCGATGGTGGGCTATTTTTGCCGATATTTATGGCTATTTTGACTTATTTTTGCTGCTATTTTTAATGTAAAAATCTTATAGGAAGTCACCGAAAAAACTATTTTAAAATCATTAAAAAATTACTGCAATCCGTGGCCCGTAAAACTTGAAACCACCGCCAGTGCCGCTTCTCGTTCTTCGTATTCTTGGATATTCAACCTGTTCTTAAATAATCTAAACAGATATTTTAAAAAAATAACTAGCTATTACATCAATCCTAGGTCCCGAAAGCTCACATTCGATCTATCACGGTCAACCCCCATAATTAAAAAAAAATAATCATCATATAAACCCATTCAAACAAACATGAATAATAATATGAAGCTCATACAACCGGGATTAAAACGCTTACAAACAAAGTTAGCATAGTTCTAAAACTATTCGGCCTTGATAAATCATAAACAAAAAACAAAACGGCACTGATACCAATTGTTGGTGGCAAAACTACCAAGATCATTATTTTTACAAATTATTTTCGGTAAAAAATTAACTGGACGAAAAAACGCCGAAACAAGCTCCAGATAAAACTTTTTACATCGAACGATCAAAATTAAAACTCGTGCAACCAAAGTTAATTTAGAAGAATACCTTTTACAAGTCAAATCTTCAACTATGGTTTTATTCTCGAGTTAAAGCTCCCGTCAGACCTTCTACTGTATTTTCTTATGCGATTTTCGAATGTAGTGTATGATACAGATTATCAAGAACTCGTACCAGCAGAAGCTGGATAGCTTTAGTCTTAAAAGACATGTTATGAAACTGGTTCAACCTACCCGCATATTTATAGGGTTACAGCAAGGACCTATGGAGTAATTATGAGTCAGACTTTTAGTAGAACACAGATATGTATCAGCGGTTTCTGCAATTAAGAAAATCTCATAGTCGTATCTGTAATTATGAAAAACTAGCAGCGATTTCTGTAATTTCTATAAAATACAAAATTACAGTTCACATCACTAAAGAACTATAATTCATTCTAACCCATAATTTCAAGACCATTTTGCATTGAACTCCTGTTATTAAATGCTTAAAATTTCTCCCCACGTTAAGATTCTTGATACTCGCTAATTAAATTTAATTACTGACAATTTAATTTAATCGCCATCTTGTAATTCTTTAAACCCTTTCGCTTAACTTATTTGACCGCCAGATAATCAAATCTACCTACAAAGTTTGGCCTAGTCAAAACTTATGAGCTTTTTTAAAAGGGTATCGTCAATTCTGACCATTTAGGATGTGGATTCCGTTAATAATCAATATTTACCATATAAATAATACCGTTATCCAACTCACCGAGTGTGAGACCCTGACCCATTTACTTTTTCCGTATTTTTCAACGCGTGTTTCGTGTTTATGTGATAGCATGTTTTTATATGCTTTTAATGCATGATTGGGATTAGATATGCATGCAGGGAAGGTTCCAGAGGCCGTGGGGAGTTGCGGTGCGAATTTCAAAAATTTAAAATTTTTGGCAACCTATAAATATCTGGAGTTAGATATTTTTAAAACTTTTTTCCTGCATTTTCTTTTTCTCTCTGCCTTCTCTCTAACTTCTCGGGGGCCCGAGGGTCGATTTTTAACGATCCAACAGTGGATTCTTTCTTTTGGCACGGTGGGCTATGCGTTCATCTAGATAGAATTCCATTCTAGCAAAGATCAATTTTGCACGTGGTTCGAGGCATCGAGTTTTTAACTCACCGAAGTAGGATCCTAGACTCTCATGTCTTATAAGGGTGCTACATGTAATCGTGTGTGTTTTCAACGGTTAGATTGCTGTAGATCTAATTTTGTTTCAAGTTGGGTTTTTGGGTTTAAAAACTATTTTTTTGGCAATTTCGGTGGATGAAATCGGATGTCGGGTGTTTCTTTGGAGGTCTTAGTATTAGGCCTGGGCGTGTGTATGTCAAAGGGTGTTAGAAAGGAGTTTGGAGGCTTCGATTCGAGGTTTGGAGGGTTAAAATTGTGGCTTGAAATCGGTTCCCGTGAGAGGTTAGTCGACTGGACCTAGGAGGTCAGTCGACTAAACCTGGGAGGTCAGTTGACTGAAATGCTTCTGTTTGGGGTTTTTAGCCTTTTCAACATGTTTTCAATTGACTGGACGTGGAGGCCAATCAACTGGGGTTCTGTGTGGGCGTTTGGTGTTTTTTTCGGTGGTGTGGGTTGGGTTCTTGGCTTCCGATTGGTTTCTAACGGTATTCAATTGATTAGTTATGAAATTAATTAATTAAAATACTATTGAATTCTTTTTAGAGTTCGGTTGGTTGTGTGGCAATTTTAGGGGTCGTGTCGTGGCCTCGGGAGTTTTTGTGGTGCCGTCCTCAGGTGTGACATGCATGGTTAGTTTTGGGTGTTGGGGCACGGTTGTGTGCGTGCTGGTTACGTGCGGGACATGTGGGTCCGTGGTTTGATTTAAATGTGGGTTTTGGTGAGAACCATTTTGTGGGAGGTTTTGGTGTTGGCCTCCAAGTTAGATGTTAGTTGTTCCGGTGTGTGGACGAGTCCTGGTGTGTGGACAGGTCGTTCAGGTGAACAAATGACGATGTGTGGCATGTGATGTCGTGTTGGGTTCTGTGGCGTCTTCATGTGGAACGTCATGGTTATAAATGCTTTTTTGCTTATAGAACTGTGGATAGTTTTATTCATGTGCATGGTATGCAGGTGAGTGGCCTTTGTGGTCTTGGTGCCTTTTGGGCTTTGGGCTTTGTTATCCCGTAGTATACGATTTTATCCCGTGGTTTAGGCATGTAATGACATGCCTGCTGATACGTAGACTTGTATCTGTGATGCATATGTGGGGCGAATATTGGTCCCTCGGTGAAAGTTCGTAAAGATGTATATGTGGAGAGTATATTGGTCCATCGGTAAAAGTTCGTAAAGATACATATGAGGGGCAGATAATGGTCTAACGGTGAAAGTCCATGAAGATATGTGATGAGGGCGGATAATGGTCCTACGGTGAAAGTTCGTGAAGATGTGTGTTGCACGGGTTGCGTGCGTTGAGTGTGTTGCACGGGTTGTGTGCATTGCGTGTGTTGCGTGGGTTGCACGAGTTGTGTGTGTTGCATAGACGGGGCTGCGGTCCTTCGGTGGAAGTCCGAGAAGTTACATGGATTACATGAACTGCATTGTGGGACGGAAATACTAATTTTCAAATTATTTTTAAGAGTCGTGTGAATCGCGATCTAAAAACCCTTTTTCAACTATTTTTAGGACTTCTGTGAGTGATTCAAAAGATGGTTTGTATCCTTGATTTCCCGTTTGCAAGTGAAAATTCGTTTTAAAGGCTTGGAAGAGAGTCTAAAATTGCACCTCGTTTTCCTAGCTTGTTTAGCTTATATTGCATGCCTGTCTAGTTTTTGCTGAGCTTTGGCTTACGGTGTGGGATTTAAAATGTTTTTCAGGTACCGGTTACGCAGGTTGATCCGGAGTTACTGGTGAGGCCGAAGAGTTAAAGTCTTTCTTTTTGTTCTTTTGAACCATGTATGTTACATGTTTTTCGGTGTTAGAACCGGGTAATATAAGCCGTTTGGCGATTATATACAATGCGTGTATGGTTTAATTTGAGAGTGTATTCTCGGGCTGGGTGTTATGGCTGATTGCTTGTGGGTGTTTGTCTTGGCCTAGAGTTTGGGGCGTGACAGCTTGATATCAGAGTTCTGGGTTCGAATACCAAAGAGTCGTGGAAAGAGGGTGTATCCCGTGTGAGGTTGATTGCGAGTGCTTGATTGTATATGTTTAGATGCTTTGATAACATGAATGTGTCAGCATGTTAGATATGTGAATGATGTGTTTATGTGAGCATAGGGGTTGAATCTTAGGAGTTATAGTCCATCCTTTGGGAATTTAGGTTAACAAACTTGGTAACCAAGTTAGAAACGCGTTTAACTGACGTGATTTCTAGCAGGGAATCTGAGTAGATTATCCAGATTAATGGGTCATTCTTGTTGGTTCTCCTCGGGATGTGGGGTTGTTTAACATAAACCTATGTGGCTATGTGTTAGCATGCTTATGTAGTTTATGCTATGTACTGCATCTCATGTTTTATTTTTTCCTTATAGACGTGATGTATGCGAGGAGAGGATGAGGCCGTGGTCGAGGCTGTGGCCATGGTGTTGGCCAATGGGATGTTCCTATCCCTGATGCTGGGATGCAAATGCTCCCCTGGGACCGATGGACGCGACATAGTTATTGCGTGTGTTGGCGAGTTCTATCCAGCAATTGGTTAGAGGTGAGATCGTTAGGGAGAGAGAGGGGGTACTTGAGGTGATGGCTACAGTAGCGAAATGGGAGTTCAGGCGCATGGATCCGCTTACCTTTGCGGGAGATCCTGATCCTGATCCTATTGTGGCGACAGAGTGGCTGGAGTTGGTGACTTGGATTCTAGATACGTTACAGATTGTGGAGGATGGGTTACGGGTTTCTTTTGTCGCCTTTCAATTGAGAGATAATGCTCACGCGTGGTGGAGGAATGCCAGGAACACAGTGGGGGTCACATGGACAGCCTTTATAGGATTATTTCTGGAGAAATACTTCCCGGCTTCGAAGAGGGATTTATATAAGGAGGAGTTCTACACTCTTACCCAGGGGGCCATAGATGTTATGCAGTACGAGGCCAGGTTTACGTGCTTGTCCCGATTTGCACCAGAGTTGGTGAGCACCGAAGAGCTGCGATCGATGAAGTTTAAGGGAGGATTGAGGCCAACGATCAGGGAGCGTGTTGTTACATTGGGGCTTCTTGTATTCACAAAGCTGGTAGAGACAGCGGCAAGGGTGGAGAACACTATGACTAAGATTCAAGCTTCTAGGGAGGCCAAGACATCACAAGGTGGGACTGAGGCATAGACTGGTGGGCATTCCAGTAAGAGGCAGAGGTCCTCTGGTCCTAGCTTTCATCCATCTTGATTACCACAATAGTTCTCTATACCATCACCATCAGTGGCTTTGTTAAGGAGGTCAGAGTAGAGGGAGGTCAGATGTTATCGATGTGGATAGCCAGGGCATCGTGTATCAGATTGTCTATAGCTGAGGCAGTACCAGGATTCCCAGTTGAGATAATTCTAGAGTCCCGTACCAGATCAGTCACAGGGGAGGGAGTTGCCAACTTGCTATGGATGTGGTCGAATGGGACATATTCGGAGGAACTGTCCCCAAAGAGAGAGTGCGCCGAGTATAGTGGGCACACTAGAGGGTTCGTATGAGTAGGATCGATAGCAGTATCCTGCGGTCCAAACTTCCTGAATGGCAGGTGGGAGTACATCAGTTCAGTTGGTATGGCAACCGGCAATGCCGAGTTATGGTGGACAGGGTAGAGCGACATTTCCCCGAGCGTATGCACTTATAGCTCTTAGTTCTTCTAGGGCGCCAGTTGTGCCAGATGATGCAAATATGCCTTCAGCGAGCAAAGGTACTTTTTGAGTATGTAGGCCTTGGGCTAGTTTCTTCATTGCATCTGTTTGGGAGTTGATAATGGATTCCGTGGGCGATGTGTTGTAATGAGGCTGTGGTTGGTGACGATGTGAGCTTGGGGTGAGTTGTAGAACTCGTGTCTTTGAGATAGTTGGGCATTGTTTAGGATTTCTAACCTTGTTTAACTATATCCTAGGAATGGTTTGGCTGACCATCTCCTATGCCCGTGTCGATTGCGATCAACGGTTTGTTGTTTTGACCTTGAGTTGAATTTTAGGGACGAAATTTCTTTAAGGGGGTAGAGTTGTGAGACCCCGACCCGTTTTCTTTTTTGGTGTTTTTCGATGTACGTTTCGTGTTTATGTGATAGCATGTTTTATATGCTTTTGATGCATGATTGGGGTTAAATATGCTTGCGGGGCAGATTCTCGGGGCCGTGGGGCGTTGCGGTGCTAATTTTAAAAAATTTTTAAAAAAATGATATTTTAGCGGCCTATAAATATTTGGAGTTAGATATTTTCAAAATATATTTTCAAAACTTCTCCATTAAGTTTTCTTTTTCTCTCTAACTTCTCAGACACTCGAGGCTCGATTTTCAATGATCCAATAGTTGATCCTTGCTTTTGGCGTGGTGGGCTACGCGTTCATCCAGACAAATTTCCATTCCGGTGAAGCTCAGTTTTACATGTGGTTTGAAGCGTTGAGTTTTTAACTCACCAAGGTAGGATCCTAGACTCTCATGTCTCATAAGGGTGTACGTGTAATCGTGTGTGTTTTTAACGGTTAGATTGCTGTAAATCTGATTTTGTTTCAAGTTGGGTTTTTGGGTTTAAAAACCATTTTTTTTTGGCAATTTTGGTAGATGGAATCAGATGTCGGGTGTTTCTTTTGAGGTCTTAGTGTTAGGCCTGGGCGTGTGTATGTCCAAGGGTGTTAGAAAGGAGTTTGGAGGCTTCGATTCGAGGTGAGGGTCGAAATCGTGGCTTAAAAATGGTTCCCGTGGGAGGTTAGTTGACTGGATCTTGAGTTTGGGAGGTCAGTCGACTGGACCTGGGAGGTCAGTTGACTGAAATGCTTCTGTTTGGGGTTTTTGGGCTTTCCAGCACGTTTTCAATCGAATGGGAGTGGAGGCTAGTCGACTGGGGTCCTGTGTGAGCGCTTGGTGTTTGTTTCAGTGGTGTGGGTTGGGTTCTTGGTTTTTGATTGGTTTCCAACGGTATTCAATTGATTAGTTATGAGATTAATTAATTGAAACATTGTTGAATTCTTTTCGAGGTTTGATTAGTTGTGTGGTGGTTTTAGGGGTCGTGTCATGGCCTCAGGTGTTTTTGTGGTGCCGTTCTCGGGTGTGACGTGCATGGTTAATTGTGTTGTGGCACGGTTGTGTGTGTGCTGGTTACATGCAGGATGTGTGGATCCGTGGTTCAGTTTAAAGGTGGTTTTGGTGAGAACCGTTATGTGGGAGGTTTAAGAGTTGGCCTCCAGGTTAGATGTCGGTTGTCCTAGTGTGACGACGGGTCCCGGTGTGTGGACGGGTCATTTGGGTGAGCGAAAGACGATGCGTGGCATGTGATGTCGTGTTGGGTTTTTTGGGGTCTTTATGTGGAACGTCATGGTTATATATGCTTTTGTGCTTATAGAACAGTGCATAGTTTTATTCTTGTGCATGGTATGCAGGTGAGTGGCCTTTGTGGTCTTGGTGCCTTTAGGGCTTTGGGCTTTATTATCCCGCAGTATACGATTTTATCCCGTGGTTTCGGCATGTGTTGAGATGCCTGTTTATACGTAGACTTGTATATGTGATGCATATGTGGGGCCGATATTGGTCCCTTGGTGACAGTTCGTAAAGATGTATATGAGGGGTGGATAATGGTTCTATGGTGAAAGTCCGTGAAGATATGTGTTGAGGGCGGATAATAGTCCTACGGTGAAAGTCCGTGAAGATGTGTGTTGCTCGGGTTGCGTGCATTGAATGTGTTGCATGGGTTGCACGGGTTGTGTGAATTGCATAGACAGGGGCTGTGGTCCTTCAGTGGAAGTCCAAGAAATTACATGGATTACATGAACTGCATTGTGGGATGAATAGACCAATTTTCAAATTATTTTTAAGAGTCGTGTGAATCGCGATCTAAAAATCCTTTTTCAACTATTTTTAGTACTCCTGTGAGTGAGTCAAAAGATGGTTTGTATCGTCGCTTTCCCGTTTGCATATGAAAATTCGTTCTAAAAGCTTGAAAGAGAGTTTAAAACTACACCTCGTTTTTATAGCATATTTAGCTTATATTGCATGCATGTCTAGTTTTTACTGAGCTTTGGCTAACAGTGTGGGATTTAAAATGTTTTTTAGGTACCAGTCACGCAGGTTGATCCAGGGTTGCTAGTGAGGCGAAAGAGTTAAAGTCTTTCTTTTTGTTCTTTTGAACCATGTTGTAACATGTTTTTCGGTGTTGCGATCGGGTAATATAAGCCGTTTGGTGATTATATACAATACGTGTATGGTTTCATTTGAGAGTGTATTCTCGGGCTGGGTGTTGTGATTGACTGCTTGTGGGTGTTTGTCGTGGCCCGGAGTTTGGGGCGTGACACCGGGAATATAGACCCATATAAGATCGCACCCTTTAATGAATCGAAACAACGAATATTAAATATACGCAAATTAATAATTATTTTAGGATTAAGAGGATAAGTACTATTTATAATAATTTTGGGGTATGAATTAATTTATATAGTTAGTATGAAATTATTTACCCCAATGTGTTATGTTCAATACACACAAAGTGTACTAGCACAGAGAGTCGAAATAGCAGATAACGCTATTAACTATTCCCCGTAACTAAGACAGGTCTACTAAAACTCTGCGTTATAGTTGTACCGATGGTATGTCCATTTCAATTTAAACTGTGAACTTAAAACTTATATTTTGCAAAAACTTAAAATATGATTTTCTATGTGCAAGTCATACTCCACACACCTAATTTAAGCAGTACATAATAAAGGACATCATGCATAACATTAAAAGAAATGATATACATACATTGCTCATAAAGATTATTATAAAATAAAAAATTAATTTTAATAAAATTAAATATTAAAAACATAATTTTTAATATACCAACCCTAACATTAACACCATAATGGATATGAGTCGACATCGAGCTTTAACTTGAAAGACTGAAGAAATGAAATGGTCGAAACCTAATTCACTCTGAGTCGACACCATGGTGTAAGAACTGAAAGACCAAAAGTTTAGTCGACACTTATGTTTGAGAACCAAAGCCAAGACCAGTTTGTTTTGATACTTAGAAGCCTTGTGTCGACACTTACGACAGATTTCAAAAAGAGCACTAGTTCAATGGTAACTTTCTAGGACATTAATTACCTCCATCTACCACCAATGGTCATTTACTTCAATGGGCTATTAAAAGAGTAAATTTCAAAGGTTTGAGATTCTGGATTGTTCAAAAACAAGTGCATTGAAAGTCATCAAACCTTCTTCTATTCCTTAAATTCTCACTTACTCATCCAGCCCAAGAATCACTTACTTCCTTATATATTTATTATCAGATCATTGTAAGGAGTGATTGTGACCCTTGTAGTCTTTAAGAGAGTGAGCTACACTTATTAAAAAAAGCTGAAGAGTGTTCAAAAAATAGGAAGTGCTTGTAAAACATTTTCAATCTATAAAGGTTTTTTAATGAACTTGTAAAATATTCAATTATAGTGCAAATTCTCTAGGTGAGTCTTAAGGAATGAGCGTAGGTTTGGAAGAAACTGAACCACTATATATCTCTAGTGTTTAGTTTTAATCTCTCTTTCTTACCTCTTTAATTTCACTGCTCTATTTTATTTGTACTTATTGCTTTATTTATTGTGTGAAATTAAATGATTTTTAAAGGGTCTTTTAAATAGTTAAAATTGTTTTAAAACCCAATTTACCCCCATCTTGGGTTGCCTAGGACTAACAATTGGTAACAGAGTAAGGACTCTTGGTTTTTGACATAATAGTCTAAGAGGATCCTTAGCAACCGATATTGGACATATACACTCTGAGAGCCAGTCCACAAATAGACCTCATTTGTTCAATGGAACAAATAATAGTTATTGGAAAGCCAAGATGCGAAAGTATATCCAGGCTATTGACTAGGACCTATGGAGGGTCATCATTAATAGACAAAGGAGACCCGTTAAAGTAGTGTAAGGATCCACTATTCCTAAACCAGAAAATGGGTGGACTGAAGAAGACATCAGAGAGATATAAAAAAATTCTAAGTAATGAACTTACTCTATTGCTCACTGGACCCCAAAAAATTCAAAAGAATCTCTAACTGTGATATAACAAAACAGATATGGAATAGATTTGAAGTTACACATGAGGGAACCAACCATGTTAAAAAATCTAAGATTAGTTTACTTGTCCATAACTATGAACTTTTCAAAATGAAGCATGATGAAACTATTTTTGATATGTTTATCAGATTTACTGACATCATTAATGAACTAATTTTTTTTGGAATATTGTACACTAATGCTGTAGGGACCTGGTACTTGTTTATTTTGTGATTCCATATTTTCGGTAAGAGAAGAAATCGAACTAAATTTGGACGTGGATGTTATAAAAT